>PVJL010004179.1:0-137143 GCA_004026885.1 Lyroderma lyra
TACCCAGTTAGGGAGGGATATAGCAAGGTAGGTAGAGAGCTTACGTGAACTCCTAGTGCAAGATGGTATCTTGGAGAAGGTGCTGTGCCTCTTAAAGGGGCTGCGGCGCCTTTTTTGACCACGCCGCCGCCCGCCACGGCAAACCGGTGTCTGCCGCTGGGAGTGCCTCGGGGAACTCGGCGAGCCCCTCATCCTGGTTCCTTCCTCTCGTTTTTCCTGGAAACACACACACTAACGTCCCGAAATGACTCAGCTGTAGTAAATCTGCAATACAACGTGCAATACCTTCCCATTCGACACACTGCACAGAATGCAAAATTTTACTTTTTTTCCTTTCACCCTCGTTTTGCTCGGCACACATGCTTGTGGGTTTTTTTGCCGCTCTGCTTAAATTACGCAGAATGTTTCTGACAACCATGCCTTGGATTCCAATAATCGTCATTTTTAAAACGTGGCGCACGGATGTAAAAGGCAGAGGCCATTTCAATTTTACCCGTCTTTTTCATATATGGCAGAAAAAACGATTCCAATATTTTTAATATTCTCTTTTCATTGTATATCTAAAATTCAGTAGGGATTTTGTGCAAGGAGAATTATGGCCAGCAAAAAAAGTTCTTAAAAATATTTGGAAAAAGAAATCTAAATTACCGAAATAAGCAACTTAGTTTGTACTAGACTAGAAATTCCTTTTGGAGTTGTGAAATTGCTAGTTTGGCACTGGTGTTAAAGTGTTTATTCAACAACAAATACTGAGCACCTGCTATATGTCTGCACTGTGTGAGGCACTGGGATTCTAATTGTGAGCAAAACAAACTAAGTGTCTCCTCTTAAGAAGCTGTTTATGGGATTGCATTATAATAAAACATTTTGAAAATTGCCTGATGAGCACACACCTCATATAAAAGAGGTGGGTCAACCCCAAATAAGCAGGTATATGCCATATACACACAGAGCAGAGGCAGCACACTTTTTCTGCAAAGGGCTAAACAGTAAATATTTTTGGTTTTGTGAGCCATGAGGTCTCAGGCAACTGCTTGACTCTGCCTAGATTCTTAGCATGAAACTAGCCATAGGCAATATATGAGCACATGATTATGGCTGTGTTCCAATAAAACTTACGTGAAAATTTTCATTTTAAATAATTTTCACATGTCACAACATGTTATTCCCTTGATTTTTTTTTTTTCCCAATGATTTCAAAGGGTAAAATCTTTTACTAACTAGGAACTAACAGGGACTGGTTTGCTGGCTGTAGTTTGTGTACCCCTTAGAGTAATAAAAGTGAAATGCACTTAGAAATCATCTAATGAACCCCCTCACTGACACTTCTCAACTTCGCAAAAGAGGAAAAAAGCACAGAGGGTTAAAAAAAAACAGAGCAGTTTACCCAGAATCACACACATCTGTAGATGGAGCCGAATAGAATCCAAATCTTCCAACAATAAGCCCAGAACTTTCCTCTCTCCTCCTCCCCTTCTCTTCTTTTGCGTTTATCCACATTTTCCCTTCACTTCATTCCCCTAAGGAGATAAGTATTACCCCTCAAATGACAGCTATTTTAAAAAGATAAATATAAAAGTGATTTGATTAGGCCTAAGGCCAGGTAAGAACTTGATAGTAGGATAGAAATGGCACAGGAATTGCCTTTATCACAGTAAATCACTCCCCTGCAAGAATTTCAAAGTACTTTGCAAATGAACAAAATGTACAGGCCTTATTTCAGAGGTGAGGGTGCTGAGACCCTGGCTTCCTAGTGACCAAGGGTCTCATTTAACCAAGCATGTTACAGGGAGAACAGACATGATGACAGTAGCAATATTTGGGTTTGGGGACCTAGAGTAATCGCTTATTTTTCAAAACTGCGATGTTGTTACAATACTTTTCTAAACAGAGTACATCACATACATATTAGGGTGACTTCTCTGAATAGAGAGATTGAAACTTAAACGTGTCTTGAAGAAATAGGATTTGTAGAAGAATTGCTTTTCCAGGAGTGGAAAGAGGGTACAAGGTAGTCAGTTCCACTCCATGCCTGGCTCACTCCACTTGCTGAGTGGCTGGTTCAGATTTGGTCAATAGCCATGCTCCAGGATTTTCCACAGACTTTATTCATTCAGTAGCATTCTTTGTATGCACAGAACTGACTCATTCATAGTCCAGGAATGAATGAGGTACTGATTTCAGCCACACAGTTAGATATATGTATAATACATATACTTGCATGTATTAATTCAACATTCTTATATTTAAAACAAAAGTTTTAAAAGTTATACCTATTCACTGCCTTTTGAGAGCTCACATAATCAATGGTGGTCTAATAGGCATCAGAAATAATAATCATAGCTAAAGTTGTTGAGTATGTACTCTGTGGTGGTCCTGTGCTAAATATTTCAGTGTATTATTGCCTCTCATCTTCACTGTGCCCCTGGGTGGTAAACAATATTCACAAACAAGAAAATGGCACCCCAGAAAGATCATGAAGCTAATGAATGGAAAGGCACAGACTTGACCATATATATGTTGTCTCCAAAACCCACATCTATAACCTTCACTTAACCATTTCACTAGCAAACACTGAAATACGAACTATGTGATTCATTCAAAATTCATTCAACAAATATGTACTGAGTTTGTTACCATCTATTAGGCACTAGAGAGTAAGACTGATTTTAAATAAATGTTCTTTGCTTAGTTAAGGTGGATGTTAAAATGGGTACTTAACAAAGATTGATTTTTCTCTCAGTTTTATCTTGACAGGAGAAGAGAGAGATGCCAATTTAAGGAAAGAAGGATTATTAATACGAGACATTGAAAAGAGAGTGACCATAAGACCAGACATCGAAACCATCCTTATTCAAGTCAAGTTCCCTTTCTCGGCTTAAAGATAACTGGGCTGCAACTAGAAAGAACTGGCAACAATACAGTTTCACACAAGTGTTGACAGAGGTAGACGGGCATTCCAGGATCAGAGTAGATCACGCTCACAGATTGTTTTGTTGTGTTGTCCTTACTTTCCACCCTGCTGTGAAGAGCTGTCCCAGATGTACAATAAGAGAGGTTGAGAGTCATTTTCCAGTTTTCTCTGCGAAATTTACAATCACCATGTGCTTCCTTCCCTTGCATGCAATTAAACTGAGCTTTGGTAGAATTTCAAACTAGGAAGCTTGTATTTATATACAGACCCTCCTTGTACATTTATAAATGATCATCTAATGAAACAATGTAGCCATCAAAATATCAGTCTCACCTGAGTCTGGGTCACCTGGAGCAGCCCAGCTGGCCCATAGAGAGTCACTTCAGTCTTAGCTATGCAAAGACAAGATGAGCAGGCCAACAAATGAATCAATCCAAATAGTCTCTCTTTGTTATGAAAATGTCTGTTTTCCTAAGAGAACCCTAAGTTTTTTTTCTTTTTGGTTGCTTTATACTACATGCCTATGAGAATGGCTAATAGTAAAAACACAAAAACAAAAACAAAAACAAAAAACCTAACAATTCTGAATGCTGATAAAGATGCAATGAAACTCGTATAAAATGATATAGTCACTATGAAAAACAACATGTTGTTTTGGGTATTTTCTTTAAAAAACTAGGAGTTCCCTGCTGATGTAGTGGCTTAAGGCTTCGGCACTGGCACTGTCAACGCTGCAGCCTGGGTTCGATTTCCAGCCAGGGAATTACCCACATACCAAAATAAATAAATAAATAAATAAAAATAAAAACCAAACATGCAACTACCATATGACCCAACAATTATACTTCTAGGCATCTATCCCAGAGAAATGAAAACTTATGGTCACACACAAAAATCCTGTACACAAATGTTTATAGCAGCTTTACTTACAATAGCCAAAACTGGAATCAGCTCAGATAACCTTAAACAGGTGGGCAGTTAAACAAACTGTGATACATATGTAGCATTGAACGCTACTCAGCGATACAAAGGAAGGAACTGTTGATACATGCAACAATTTGGATAAATTACGCTGAGTAGGGGGAAAAAAACCAATCCCCAAAGGTTACATATTGATGTACCTATATCCATTTATATAATACTTTGAAAATGACATAATTTTAGGAGAGGAGGAGGAGATGGGGAGAGGGAGGGAAAGTGGGTATGGTTATTAAAGAGCAACATAAGGGATCCTTGTGGTACTGAACTTTTTGGATCTTAACTGTGGTGGTGGCTACAGGAACTGCAGGGGTGATATTGTATAAAATTTACACACACACACACATGCACAAATGAATACAAGTAAAACTTGCATCGAGTCAGTATTCTGACTGTGATATTATACTATAATTTTGCAAATGTTACCATTGGGGAAATTAGGAAAAGAGCAAGAGTTCTCTCTGCATTATTTCTTACAATTATATATGGCTACAAGTATGTCAATTAAAAAAACAGTTGTTTCACATGTTGAGAGCAGTGTCAACAGGGAGGAAAGGTTAAAAGTGGCATCTATAGGTGTGCACATACCAGAAATAGTCTGCCCATTCATTGGGGACTTCGAGGGTTCCCACTGGACCTGTGGGGGGCCCAGGGCCGACACCCTTGCAGATCAGACAAGCTCCACTGCAGCAGCGAACTTTTTTTCATTTGCAGCAGGAAACAGCTACAGTAGTGGCCTGAGGGACCAGACTCCAGTTCCCCCTGGTTATCCCTCTGATATTGGGGCGGGGGTGGGGAGTGCCCTCTCTTGTTTGGATTGAATAAGCCCCAGGGGGGTTGGACACAGCAAATATTAAGAATTCATACTCCTTGTGAGCCATGCACCGTGCCAAGCAACTTTGCATGGATTAGCCTCTTTCAGTACCTGCATTCAGCCTTTCTTTCTTTCAAGAAATATTGATTGAAAACCTATTATCATAGGGAAAAGCACTGTTATAGGCTCTGGGGAAAGAGGCATTTTCTTGGAGCTCTAATTTAGCAGGAGGAAGAAGATGACAAATAAACCATCATACAATATGTCAGATGGGATACATACTACAAAGAACTATAAGGCAAAGTCAGGGGGCAGTGAGTGATGGGGAAGTTAAAAGAGTTCTTTGAGCAGTGGTCTGGAGATAGGAGGAGTTTGGTCATGCGGATACCTGGGAGAAGAGCCTTCCAGGCAAGTGCCAAGACCCTGAGGCAGGAGCTAGCTTGTTTGGGGACTCCAGCAAAGTGAGCCTGGAGGAAAGGATGGTAGAGAGGTTAGGAAGGTAGGAAGAGACCAGATCATGGAGGAATTTGTTGGTCATGGTAAGGACTTTGGATCTTTATTCTGACACTGAAGATTTTAAGCAGGGGAATAAAATGACCTGATTTTGTTTTTAATTTTTTAAACAGGATCACTGTGGCTGCCTTATGGTCCTCAGACTGGAGGCAACAAAAGTGGAGACAGGGAAACCCGTTAGGAGGCAATAATCCAAGCAAGAGGTGTTGGTGGTTTGGACTAGATTAGCAGTGAAAGAGATGGTAAGAAGAAGTTGGATTTTGGATATAGTGTAAAGGTAGAGTCAATGCGTTTTACTGACAGATTGTCACAGAGGAATCAAGGATGACCCAAGGTGCTTGGCAATCTGACACTAAAGCCCACACTCTCAGACACTATAGGGTACAGTAGCTACAGGAAGGTACTGACTTCTGGCTATTAAGATATTGGGGACCTGACCAATTCATAGAAAAAAAATAGAGTAGGACCATGGTTGTGCCCCAATTTATACTATAAAAATAGGAATTGTAAACATAATACATACACAAAATAAATTTTAAAAATAGAGTCACTGCAATTGGATTCTCAATAATATGTGATTGGCTGTCTTTACACATATCTTTGTTCCTTCCTCCTTCCCTTCTTTCTGCCCTCACTCCCCACCCGCTTCTTCATTTCTTAAGGAGTCTTGGACTGCTCCGCCGTGGTGATGGTAATGGTGGTGACAAGCAGTGTTTTGATGACTCAGGTTCCCATTTTCCACGTGAGCTCATGACAGGGCTGGCAGTGCTCTGTGGAATGTTGACAAGGCCACCGAAGCTTGTAGATCTTGAGTCTGGAGTGGCCTAGCATGAGTGAGTGATTTTTAATTTCTGAGAATGACAAATATGACCACTTTAGAAGAAATCCAGGAGGTTCTCAGAAGTTTGGTACCCGAGAAGTACAACGTCTCTAATTCAGTTACACTTGTCTAAATATAAAAGTCTCTCTAATTATTGATAATAATTAATAACAACATGGCTACTTGTTCCTAGCTCATGTCAGTCAGATTTAGAATTTCCATGAATTAAATGACGGTCAGTCTGCTAAGGCTGCTATGACAGACTGGGTGGCTTATAAACAAGAAAAATTTATTTCTCACAGTTCTGGAGGCTGGAAGTCTGATGTCAGGGTGTCAGCATGGCCAGGTGAGGGGCCTCTTCTGAGTCACACACTTCTTTGTGGACTCACCAAGTGGAAGGGGGTGGGGAGCTTGTAGGTCAGTGGTTCTCAACCTTCCAAATGCCACGACCTTTTAATACAGTTCCTCATGGTGTGGTGACCCCCATAAAGTTATTTCCGTTGCTACTTCATAACTGTAATGTTGCTGCTGTTATGAATCGTCATGTAACTATCTGATATGTGTTTTCCGATGGTCTCAGGTGACCCCTGTGACAGGGTCGTTCGACCCCCAAAGGGGTCGTGACCCACAGGTTGAGAACTGCTCTGTAGGTTCTCTTTTATAAGGCCCTAGTCCCATTCATAGGGTTCCTGATCTAAGCATCTCCCAAAGGCCCCACCTCTTAATATCATCACAACTAGGTATTAGAATTTCAACATGTGACTTCGGCAGGGCGGCGGGGACAGAAACATTCAGACCATGGCACTGATTAAGCTGGCTCCTCCTATTCTCCACTTTCTTTCTCTTTAGCTTGATATGTCTTTAGCACTTACCATGAACCAGGCATTGGGCTAATCACCCAGCTTGGTGTAGCTCATTTTATTTTCACAGCAAACCGAAGAGGTAGGTATTATAATTATCCACATTTTACACACGAGGACACAGAGTCCCAAGTTTGAAGGGACAGAAAGCAAGCAGAGAACAGAGCCTTAATTCAGACCCGGGTAGCTTTCTCCAAAGCCTGTTGGCACAACCGTTGTATGTCCTCACCCTCTGGTGCCCACTAACCATCAGAGGCTGAACACAGAGCAGCCTTAGGATCAGCTAAGTCCGTAGGTCCTAGAAGGAGTCTTTTCTTGTTCTCTTTATAGTCATTTCTTGTATCATTTAGAAAAAAAATCTGTTCACCATTCAGCACAAAAGTAAAGGTGGAACACTAATGGAGGGGAAAAAATTTTAAAAACAAAAGGTGTCTAGTAGGGTAGGACGTGACAGCCATACCCATTGATTGCCACATGCTCATGGAACAGAATTATCCAAAGAAGTGCCCACAATTTCTTCCTTGACTGTGTCATCTAAGGATAGGGCAATTAGATAAATATGCATGAGAAACAAACACAAAAGTACTCCTAGACAAGCCAAAGCTAACTACAGCTTTATGGATCTAAATTTAGAAATGCTGACTCAGTTGAACTGAGTAGCCAGACCAGTGGGGTGGGTTTGGGGAAGAAAACAAAACCAAACCAAACAAGGAGGAAGTGAGTTTGGCTGTGGAGTTTGGAAGAATGATTATGATGGGATCTGACAGTTGGGAAAGGTGTATCACACAATTATCTGGTTGGTGGGTGATAACCAGCTCAGTTAGACTAGGGAAGAGATTATTATGGGGCACCGGTAAGCTTTTTCTATTTTAATCAGACTGATGTTTATAGACCAGTTTTCCTAAAATCATAATAAAAATATCTGACATTTTAAAGTGCTTACTATATGCCATATATATGTATATATGGTTTGTGCACATATTATTTCTTTAATCCTCATAGCGATCCTATGAGGTACTTACTGTTATTACCCTTACTTTACAGAGTGATTAATTGAATTGCCTGAGGTCACTTAGCTGGTTAATGATGAACTTGGCCTGTCTGACAGCCTGAACTCTTATTCACTATGCAACCTTTCTAATTTCATGTATCTAGAGAGGATATTCCACATGACATAACACAGAATTAACAACATTGAGTGAAAAATCCATATTACAATAATACATTTTATTTTACAACTATCTCTTGAATTTGTTTGCCTTAACTGCCACCACCACAGTGTAAACTGCCATCACCTCTCACCTAGACAATTGCAATAGTCTCTTGCTTTTACTCCCTTCCAACCCTTCTTTAGAATGATTTTTTTTTTTTTTTTTTTTGCTTTTTGGTATGCGGGTAGCTCCCTGGCTGGGAATCGAATAGAATGATTTTTATGAAACACAGATAGGGCTATGTTCTTGCCTTGCCTCCCATCACTCCCATTGCTTCAATGTTTGCTGCTTCCATAGACTGTAAGTTCTATGAAGGAGGTGACTTGCACTTGTCTTGTCCAAGTGTTGTCACCCGCATCTAGGAGTTCTGCACATAGTACAAGCTAAATAATTTTTTCTTGAATGGATGGAGTACAAATGATCCATAAAAGATCAGTCGCTTAAATAGGAAAATTAAATAGGGGGAAGTTGGAGATAGTTTTTTCATAATTTCAATAATTTGTAATCACACAATTACTTGTTTATTTTCTTCTTTAATGTCTCCTACCTTTTTGACTGTAAGCTCCATGTGGGCAGGGACCAGGTCTGTCTTGTTCCCTACTATATCCTAGCTCTATCTCAGGTTCCTAGGAGGTGCTCAGTAAATATTTGTTGTATGAATACTTTCAAATACCAATGTGGATTGGAAGCTGATGAATCAAAGATGCCAAATAGTACTGGTTAAGACAGAGATGGAAACAGAAACATATAACACTACTTGTAAGAGCTGTGGAGGATGAGGATTCATTCATTCATTCAGTAAGTACTTGTAAGGCATCTGCTATGTGCCAAATACTGTGGTAGGCAGCTTCTGCTGTCATGGAGCTTACAGTCTAATGATAAACAAACAGGCAGTTAAAATTTAGTGAGATAAATTTCCCAAGGGAGGACAGGAAGTGGGTGCTTCAGGGAACATCTAGGAGGGGACATTTAACCCAGACCTGGGGTATCAGGAAGTGATGTCTAAATGGTTAGTAGCTAAAGGAAAAGGGTGTAGGAAGTGATGGAGAGTATTTGTATGTATAAGAGCCCAGCAGCGGGGCTGCCACTGGTTAGTTCTTTATAGCCCAAGGTTCCTTCTTAATGTCCTTTCATCCAACAAATTTTTATTGAGCCAATATCATGTGCCAGGCATTGAGTTAGGCCATTATTAGAGTTATTGAAAAAATATATGTATAAAGTAAACAAATAGAATAAAATGAAGTCACTATGGTCAAGCTGCTAAATTACTAAAATCAAATAGGTTGAAGCATGAGGAAATGATTCTACCCTTGCTTTAACTAGTCTCAAACTTAAACTTTTGAATTTTCCAGTCCTGTATCAATAGTTGGATATACATAAGACCTCCAGATTACCCACTGAAAGACTAAAGAAAGAATATTCATATATCCAGACTTCCTGACATCCATTATCCAGCCACTCACTGGTCATCTAGAGGGTTACCATCTTGGATCAGTCCAGAGGCAAAGAATGAAGTACTGACTCTTCTCAAGAAGGTACTCATTCTTCTCAAGAATGTACTGTTTCTTCTTTAGACCACTCTGGGTATTGCCTAGCTGTGTTTCTGGTTTGCAAACCCTAAAGTCCTTAAATAAATCTTCACCATTCATCTCTAGACAAAGACTTCAGTCTCTTTTTGAGTTTGTTGGAATACACACACACACACACACACACACACACACACACATATATGTATATATATGAATATATAAACTTAAATTTATTAATATTTTTATAAAACTTTTCATTAAAAAATTTCCCCCTTAGTCCTTTAGGAAAACACACTTCTGGGCTGCCTCCTCCCCACCAAGTGCTTTGTACATGCTTAATAAAATGTTTACTGAATTAATAAATGAATATATGTGAGTAACTAATATGACCACCAGAAAGTAAAAGCCTTGGATCAGAGTTTTCAACAGATCTTCCTTCGAGTATGGAAATATTCTATTTCTGCACTGTCCGATGATATGGTAACTACTAACCACATAAACTATCGAGCACTTGAAAAGTGGCTAGTGCGACTAAAGAACCTAGTTTTAAACTTAATTTAAATCATTAAATTTATATAGCCACATGTGGGTAATGACTACGGCATTAGACAGCTCAGTCTTAAATGATAGAACAGTTGAAACGGTCTGAGACTGGCATTGGCACCAGGTAGGTTACCAGCCCCTTTCTTAAAAATGAAGATTGTTCCTGAGACCTATGTAATCCTTGCCAACAGATGTCACCCCAATAAGTCTAACAATAAAAATGAATTTAAAAAAAAAAATGAAGATTGTTAATAAATGGTTATAAAATGTCTAAATTCTGGGCTGTTGCATGCTTTCTACAGTAATACATATCCGTGCACAGTGGCAAGCCATAATTAGCACCTAAGTCACTTAAGACTAATAGACCTTGCATCCTGGCATCCGGGGAGACACCCAACCAGCTCCACAGGGTGAAAAGGTTGAAGGCTGGGTATTACACCTCAGTCGGAGAGCGCAGGCGGCAATCTGCATCCCGAACTGCATCATGGACTTTGTAGTTCAACATTACCAATAACGTCACTACCGGTGTCACTCCGCCTTCTCCGCCCTGAGTGGTCTATCGGCTCAGCTTTCGGTATCCCGTTGGTTTCTGGGAACTGTAGTCAATAGTTGCCTACTGAACTTGGGCTCTAGCGGCTTAGGAACTACAATTCCCGGCAGGCAATGAGATGCCCCCGGCAGTAATTAATAGTGAGCCGGCTATTGCCTCATCAGGTGTGAAGTGCTGTAGTGTCTTGGGAGGCCAGGCTGCCCCGAAAAGGAGGGGAAAAGTTGTAATCACTCCTTTGTGGGAAATCGCAGAGGTCACTGTTGTGGGTTTACACAGTCGGCTGAGCGGCACCATGGCGGTAAGTTATGCTGGGAAGAATGCCCTCGGCCGGACCCCAGAACCGGCTCACCTGTGTGTTTTACCAGAACCTAGGCTCCATGTGGTGGCCACTGTCCTGAAGGGAAAGATTTTCTAAAGAAAGGGGAGGGCTTTGCCCCACTTACGCTTAAGGCTTGGTTGTTGTGAAAATGTGCCTTTTTTTGCTAACAGATGAGGCAGGAGCTGATGTCTTTAACTTTACAGACTGCTAATGTCACGTGTGTTACTTCACTGAAGTTTCTAAAACAGATTTGGATAGACAAGAGTATGTAACATTGAATCTTCCTTTGAATAAAAAATTGAGCGCATTCTGGTAAAACAAGACAAAAATTTCTGCATTCATGGTACTTGTGTGTATGGGCTGCATACTAAAATAGGTAGTAAAACATGTCAGGTGCTGGTAAGTGTTAAATAAAAAAAGATAGAGTGGGAGTACGGAGTCTGGGTGGTAAGGTTGCAGTTTAAAAGGTTGATCAAGAAAGGCGTTGAGATGGTGGCATTGTGGCAAAAAGTATGTAGGGAGCAAGAGATGCAACTGCATATATAGAGGAAAAGAGTTCCAGGCAGAATTAGCAGTGTGAGTGAAAAGCAAGGAGAGTTATGTCCAAAGGACAGGGGGAGATGATTGTGTGTGTGTGTGTGTGTGTGGCAGGGGTTGATCATTGCGGGGAGGCAGGTCATTAAGGCCTTGTAGGTTGCTGATTAAAGAGTAGGTTAAAGAAAGAAAGGGCAGAGGGACTGGAGATAATGAGTATGGACAACTCTTGACGGGTTCTATAAAGGAAAGCAGAGGACTTGGGTAATAGATAGTCAAAAGAGGATTTTTTTGTTAAAGACGGGAGAAATTACCCAGTGCCTGTATGTTTGTGAGAATTATCCTGCAGAAAGGGGGGGAAATTGACGCAGCAGAGAGATGATTGCTGGAGTGATGTTCCTGAATAGAGTATGGGAATGAGATAAGTGCATCAGTAGAAAGATTAAATAAGACTACACTCCTCTATAGTAACAGGAAAGAAGGCAGAGTCTATGGGTACAGATGCATGTGGGTATGTAGATGTAATGAGGGAGGCTGGAAGTTATCTGTTCACTTTTGATTTGTCATTGAGTTAGGAACCAAAATTATCAGCTAAAAATAACGATGGGAGAGGAAGTGTTGGAGGTTTGAGGAGGGAGGAGAAGGTATGAGACAATTGTCTAAGACACGCCTGGGCAGACTTTTTCAGGGCAAGGGCTATTGTAATTTTCTCTAAGTGTCAGAGTCCACTAGCTATTTTCATTTGCTCAAGTACATACAGCCGCCTTGATTGTGTAAAACTGATTCTTGCCTCTAGCAGCTGTATGTGTGCGTGTGAAAAATGTGTTTCTTTTCATTTTAGCTGCCTAGCAGCAAGGTCTTGGCAAAATGTGGTGTCTGCTAGGACACTTTTCTTACTTCTGATGGACCATGATCAATCTTGCACAACTCTATTCTAGGACATTGCTGTCAATAGAGCTTTCTGGGATTATGAAAATATTCTGTATTTGCACTGTCTAATTTGGTAGCTACACGTGCCTATTGATCATTTGAAATGTGGCTAGTGCAGTTTAAGGACTAAATTTTAATTAATTTTAAAATTAAATAGTCACATGCTAATGGCTATTGTATTGGACAGTATATATATATATATATATATATATATATACACACACACACACACACACACACACATATATATATATAGATGTTTGAGAAGCACTGGTGTAGGAGAAGTTGTAACTAGTTGGATTTCAGGAAATAGTTGTATTGCTGGGCATCGCTTCATGTTAGTGGTCATGAATTTAAATTGAGACTAGTCAGTATGGTTGAGTGTTTATCTCCTGCTACTTTCAGCTGTGGGGGTGAAGGAGCAGAGTAGATGGATAGGAGGGTTGGAGATTGCCAGGCAAGAATGATGAAGACAAGGGAAAAGGAGTGATTATGCAGATGGACTTAAGGGATAAAAGTAAAGACATGGGGTGGGAAGGGCCTAAGGATTAGTGGGAAGGGGTCAACATCAATAGGTCTCAATGGGGTTGAAGATTTATTGGAGTTGGAATTCTGGCAGACTTAAGACCAATAATGTCAATAACTAACATTTCTTATGTGTAGTGCTTTGTGTTTAGTGTTTTATTTGCTTTATCTCATTGAATCTTCACATTAATCTATTTGAGGTAGGCACTCTTATTATCTGCAGTTTACACATGAAGAAACCTACGCTTAGAGTTCCTATAGCTAATTCATGATGAAAGTGGATTAGAACAGATTGACTCCTTTCTCAATCACTGTGCAGCACTGCTTTCCAGGAAAACCCAGGCCTTTGGATTCCAGGTCCAGTGCTTTTCTTTTGTTCCAAACTGCTCAGTTCCTCGCCACCAACCCTATCCCACTTATGTGGTATCCATAGCTAGTGTGGAATTTACAGGTCCTTTTTTTAAGTTTGTGTTCATGAGAATGGGCTTTTCACTTTGAAAGACCTTAATACATTTTCCTTTTCTTTTTAAGTTATATATAAGGAAAATGGCACTATTTCTGGTAGATATTGTTTTTTTTGTTTTGTTTTGTTTTTTGTTTTTTGTTTTTTTTTGTTTTGGTATGTGGGTAGCTCCCTGACTGGGAATCGAACCCAGGCCGCAGCGCTGACAGCGCCAGTGATGAAGCCTTAAGCCACTACACCACCAGGAAACTCCCCTGGTAGATATTGTTGTTTCACTTTATTCATTTCTTGGCTTCTGAAAATACTAATCTTTTACACACTAATGATATTAGTTACTTTTATTGGAAGAATCCAGTAAGAGATCCCTTTAAGAAGGAACAATAATAATAATAGCCAGAATGAATTGATTGCTTATTTTGTGCCAGGCATTTAGTGTGTTACATAATTTTTCATCAGAACAACCTATAAAAGTAGGTGCTTTTTTTTTTGGTTGTTCCCTGGCCGGGAAGTGAACCAAGGCCGCAGTGGTGAGAGCATGGAAGCCTAGCCACTAGACCACCAGGGAACCCCCCCATAGGTGCTATTTTATCCCCATTTTACTGATGGGGAAAATAAGGCAACAGATCTACTAAGAGGTAGAGGTGGAACTTGAGTTTATTTGGTCCCATTCTGGAGCCCATTCTCTTAATCATTATACTATTCCCAGTTGTAAACTAATTGGAGAATTCTTTTGCAAACACCTCCCATTGGGAAAATTTTCTTTTTCCAAAGGAAACCTTACCAATAGTAAACTGTGTAAGATAATAAATATGGAATAGCATGGATAGAACATGAGTTTTTATTTTATAATTTAATTTGTAAAGAGCAAACCTTATACTTTTCTTCATATCCCAGAAGTATTTATTTTATAGAGCTTTTGACAGTTTTAACCCCTTGAATTATGTATCAGTCATTTAGAGGGGACCTGAGGATGTGATGTGGTAACAATAGTAGCCAATTAAAAACAATCTTTTAAAATTTTTTTATTTGAAAAATTCAAATAGTGAACAAAGTAAAGATAATAGTATTATGTGCTTCAATGTACCCATCACCCACCTTCTCTAATGGACAGCTCATGGCCAATCTTGTTTCATATACAGCTCACCCAGACCTCCTCCCTCCACCCCTCAGAATTTTAAGCACATTTCAGATATTGTATCATTTCACCCATCCATAGTTTAGTAAAGTTTTTTTTTTTAGTATAATTATAAGTTCTCTTAAAACATAACCATAGTGCCATTTTCACACCTAATTTAAAAAAAGCACATGATGTTTAATTGTCTCTTTGTGATTATAGTTAACATTATTGACCATTTACCATGGGTCCAACACTATGCTAAGTAAGTCCTTCATGTATACTTTCTTTTTTAATTCTCATAATAATATTACCAGGTATGTATAGTTATTATCCTTATTTTATAGATAAGTAGAGAAATGAGGCTTGAAGAGGTTAGGGAACTTGTCTTGGGTTCTATAGCTAATAAGTGGTGGATCTAAGATATGGCCAAAGTACCAAGAGAAATAAAAAATAGGAGTCAGAAGATGAGGGTTTTCGTCCAACTTGACCATTTACTGACATAATCTCTGAACTTCACATTTATCGTCTTTGAAATGATACCATATTTTGCCGTGTATAATGTGCACTTTTTCCCCAAAATTGTGAGGAAAAAATAAGGATGTGCATTATACAAGTACATGGCTAGTACTAATTCTGTATCTATATAAATGTTTTAAATTCTTTTATTTATGCTTATGAGTTAAAAGTGTTACATAGAATTTCCTATACCATAATAGGTTAAAAAAATAAATACTAAAATTTCTTTATAATTCAAAAAGTAAGTACTTAAATATAAACAAATAACATTTTGAATTAAAAAATTAAAAGGCAAGTTTGGACCATAAATGTGGGTGCACATTATACACGGGAGCACGCTATACCCTGCAAATTCAGTTGCTGGTTTGCCCACTTGTTAGGGTTATTTTTAAGATCAAATAAGTTAATGTTTTTAAGAGTGTTTTTAACAAGTTGACAGTGTACTACAGAATTGTACACCTGGAACTTAGTAATTCTTGCTAACCAATGTCACCCCAATAACTCTAACAATGAAAAAAAAAGAGTGTTTTAAGGGCTGTAGAATACTACAAATATATGAAAAAGTTTATTATCAAGTTTAGTGGTTCTTTATTGGGGGTTGTTCCCAGTAAACATTTGGTCTGGAGACTCTTGATTGTCACAATTTGGGAGTGTGCTACTGGCATCTAGTGGGTAGAAGCTGGGGATGCTCTTAAACATTCTATAGTGTACAGAACAGCCCCTGAAAACAAAGAATTTGGTTCAAAATATCAATAGTACCAAATTTTAGTTAATAACCTTTCAACTAATTAAAATAAGCAATTGTCTAGTTGAATAACCATGAAGAAATTGAGGCTCAGATTGATCACGTAACTTGCTCAAAGTTACACAACAAGTTGATGCTACACCCAATATCAGATTACATTACAACCAACCTTTGAGGTTTTTAGAAACAAATTTTTCTGAGAAGTAGATAAACCTCAAAGAAGAGCTTTTGTGTACTTAGCGTTCTCAATACAGTAAAAAGAAACACAGAGTTCCAAGTAATTTGTGAAGACTATTGCTTTCATGTTCTTTGAAGTGGGCGACATGGTCGTTTTTAAGCAAAAAATATTTGTCGTGTAACTTCTGTGTCTATGGCATTGTAGTTGGTGCTGAGGTGATAATACGGTGGGATTTCCTGTGACCCATGGAAATCCCTATGTTTGGTGGTACAACTAGGCTTCATGAGGCTCTAGTACTTTTGCCTTCTTGGGCCCCTTCCTCTGTAAAAAAAATGAAAGATTATGTTTTCCAACTATGCTGGTATAAAGACAAATATATTAACATTATATATTAAAATTGTTTTTTCCAACCTAAAAGTTTTTTTTCTTGTGATTTTAAAGTAAATTAAAATATTTTTGTGAGCCCTTAAGAGTATGTGGGTCCTAGGCACTGTGCCTACTCTACCTGCAGGTTAAGTCTGCTATTAGGAGTTAGTTGTACAGTTAATTTTAAGGGCTTGGTGGAAGTGACTTAACTTTCTTCTGCCCAAAACTTCTTTGCCAGAACTCAGTCACATAGCTCCAGTCTATCTACTAATTGGTCTGGAAACGTGCACTTAACCACATCTGCTGAATTACCATAAATAAGATGGGCTTTTGTTTCTGGGCAAGAAAAGGAAGGAACAGATATTGCATAGGCAATCTCCCTTCTCTGCCATAGCTCATTTTTAAGTGGCAGTAGTCTTTGTATATTAGAATTGATGTCAGGGTTAGCACATATTGGAATAGAGAGACTAGAGGCAGGTTACTTGTTAAAAAGAAGGTTTTACAGTAAGAAGGGGCAAGGGAGCTGAGGGTCTAAATTAGCGATGTCCAACCTTTTGGCTTCCCTGGGCCACATTGGAGGAAGAATCGTCTTGGGCCACACATAAAATATACTAACACTAATGATAGCTGATGAGCTAAAAAAAAAGATCGCAAAAAAAATCTCATAATGTTTTAAGAATTTGTGTAGGGCTGCATTCAAAGCTGTCCTGGGCCACAGGTTGAATGTGCCTGGTCTAAATGAAGGTGGTTGGTAGCAGGAAGGAGCAGATATAGGGCCTTATTCTTTCTTGGCAAATGAAATACCTCATGCAAGCACACTTAGTTTTATGGAAATTCTTGGGAAAAAGTTCAGGTTGCTTAGGTACTTGATTCAGATGTGCAACCCAGTTCCTAGTCCATGTTATTCTTTTAAAACCACAGTATGCAAAAGCAGGCACTGTATCATTCAATTCTCTTAAAATCTTTAAATATTTAACAAATATTTCATGAGAGCCTCCTGTAAGATAGACATTGAAGATATGATGAGAATCAAGACACAGTTCCTACCAGGAACCTGTGGGTAGGTGGACAGATACTGACATCACTGTGTGATTAGGGCTGTCATAGGGAAAATATTGGTTAGGTAGGAACATATTAAGAATGACGTCTTGTAAACCCTTGAGGATCCAAGAGAGGAGATTAGCTGAGACCTGAAGGATGAAATAGCCAGGCAAAATGGTTACACAAATTTGAAGTATTATACAAAGAGGAATTCTGTGCAATCAAAAAAACAAAAACAAAAAATAAGTAAACAAAATCTCTTTCTCTAATAACTATCTCTTAAATATATTCAGTATATTTTTGCAAAAATAAAAACTAAGTATTAAAATTAGGTAAGATTCAGTACAAATCTACCATAAATTTGTCACCTCTTTTATTATTTTCAGTTTTTTATATTTTAAATCAAAGAATGGGTTACTATTTTGTTTTATTTTTTTAAGCAAGAATAAAAAGAGAAAGACAAGCAACAGAAAGATGAAATGTCATCTTATAAGGAGGAAGTGAAATGATGGATTGAAAGACCGTTGTCATAAAGGCAAAGAGGAAATGAGAAAGAATCCAATAATTTGAAAAGTCATGGCCATAACAATTTCTCTAGGAACTACAGAAAAATAAGATTATTTTTTTATTTCTATAAATCCTGACACATCATAATTGCTATGAGTGGAAATCATATCAAAACACAAATCTGATCAAGTCAGCCACCCTTCAGAGGTTCTCTGCTGAGCTCAGGATAAAGTCTATATTCTTACATCTGGTATTCAAGGCCCTTCTTGTCGCCTGTCTGCCAGGCCCCGCCTTCCTTCCTTCTCCATTTCCCCACCATCATATGCCAGGCCTATTAAGACATCTGCATTTTCCCAAATAATGCCAGGCTCCTTCTCTCACTTCTGGACCTGTGTTCAAACTGCTCTCTGTGCCCTCATACAGACCAGCAGGAAATTTCTGGCACACCTCCGCAGAACGGCGGTTGAAAACCACTGGCTTAAGGGAGGATAGGAATGTTGCCAGGGAGATCCAGTATATAATATGAGAGACATGCTTGCCATTCTGTGTTTCATTTTAATTTCATATTAATAGTCTGTTAGCCACTTTGGAGTGATGTTCTTTATTAGCTTCCTTGAAGACAAAGCATGCAAACTTGGGCCTGCTCGTCCTCCTTTGGTGGGTATTTTTGCAGCTTGGCAAGCAGACCCTTCTCCATCCTATTCTTATACTAAGTTTTTATGTATTTCTAACTAAATACAAACATTTGGCAAGTGTTACATTGTAGAACTAATTTTTAAAAAGCATTTCCAAGTTTTTTATATATTTCAGTCATTTTTTTAACTGTCTCTTTGAGGTTTGAAGTGTATAGGTGAGAACCCTAATGTTTAATCTTTATTTAAATTTCAAGATAACCATGGAAAAAAATTGATCAGCTCACTTCTGTGTGAACCCAGTTTTTTTTCTTTAAGCATCTCTTTTGTGTCTAATAGGAACGAAAAGGAACAGCCAAAGTAGACTTTTTGAAGAAGATTGAGAAAGAAATCCAACAGAAATGGGACACTGAGAAAGTGTTTGAGGTCAATGCATCTAATTTAGAGAAGCAGATTAGGTGAGTAATAGTTTGGGAATTTCTACATATTGTGTTTCTAAAATGATTGCCTTCATAGTACAGAAACGGCTTTATGGGAAAGATAAGGCATTGTGTTTAGAATGTCTGAAATGGGCTGAATTATTTAAAATTAGAATCTTCTTATGGCATCCTCGAAGGATTTTTTTCTACATAAAGTTTTTTTTTTTTTAAACTAATATTTTTCATATTCAGACAAAAGAATATGAAGTTCTTTTTCTGCTGACTGATAAAAGGAAATCCTTTTCTTAGAGATATTCATATTATAATGATAATTATCTTTATAGAAACAAAATATAAACTTTGAAGGATTTCTATATTCGAAGATCTTATTTCATAATTACTGTATTGCCTCAATGTTAAGAACATTGATAATAAGACAAACCCTGGACAGTGATGTGATATGGAGAAAAACAAAAACAAAATAACTGCTTCAAAACAGTACCACAGTAAATACATGCATCAATTCTAAGATGCATCTCAATTTCAGATGTGTTCAAATGTAGAAAAATGTTCTTAGAATTGAGAAATACATTGATAACAATAATGGTAGTGAACATTGAACTTACTGTTTAGTCTGCCAAGGCAGTAGGAAATATGCCATTTTCTACGTGCATATTTTCATTTAATCTTCTTGATAACCCTTTCAAGTTAGCAGTATTTTTATCTCTGTTTAATAGGTGAGGATACTGAGCACAAAGAGGCTAAGAAACCAGCTCAAAGTTGCATAGCCAGGAATTGACAAGCCTGGGCTTCTTTTCAGGGCTTTCTGATTCCAACGTTTATCCTCCTTGCTGCTAAGCTCCACTCGAATGGAAAATTTTCTTTTTAAAGAGAAAAAGAGTTTGCTGTAATATAAAGTCTCTGGTGTTATACTTTAAACTGTAATTTGAAGCTTCTGTTTGGTTCCAGAATTTTGGTCAACATTAAGGTAATTTAAAGTCATCCAAAGTGAACTGAAAAATCTTTGTTCAGTGAAAGAAAATGAAGTACAGCTATGTGCATCAGTGCTGTGGGAACTTAGAAATAACACATTGGGTAGAAAAAGCAAATTGTAGACATCTATGAAATACACCATTTTTATAAAGCTCACAGAGCTAAATGATACGTTTTTTAAGGATACACACATTGGTATAAAGTATTCAAAAATGTGGGAATGACAAAAGTAAATTTTAAGATAATGGTTATCTCTGGTGGGACAGTGAAAAGAAACACATAGGTAGTATTACTTCAGTGGGTTTAGAAGTTGGGTGGTGGGTTTACAGGTGTTCATTTTATTATGTATCATAACTTATATATATGTTAGACAATTAAAAGAATAGAACATAACAAACTTGTTTTAAAGGTGCTTTTTAAATGAATTTACAACATGGTAATGCTGAGGGAGTTTTATTTTACCTGAGGGTCTTTTAATTGGTTTATATATATATCTAATGAAAACAAATCTCATTTAATCAGTAGAACATTAAATTTATTCAGCTTCCTAAAAGTTAAAATATTTAATTTTTAGTATACTATTAGCTTTTCTCAAATATTATAGCTTAAGTTAAACCTATAAGTATATTTATTTTTTAATAGCTACCTATAAATGTCTTATTCCTTTAAAAGTACGTTTCAATTTTAGAGAGCTTTTAATTTCTGGATTTATAAATTTAATTTTAAATTTAGTTATTTCCATTTATTTATAAGTTAAACTTATTATTTATAGTAAGCATTCCCTTCACCCTCCCTTCTCATTGTCATATGAATTTAACATTTTCTTTTCTGAACTTTCTTTTTTACATGATTATTATGCAGCAAGGGCAAGTACTTTGTAACTTTCCCGTATCCGTACATGAATGGGCGCCTTCATTTGGGACACACATTTTCTTTATCGAAATGTGAGGTAAAGCTTCCCCTGTGTTTGATGTGATGGGATGGAGGGCCTTTAATAAATACTATTTTGAAGAAAATGGTATCTAATTTATTTTCTGTTAAGGGACTTAGCATTTCTTAATTTTAAGCATAATTTTTATATTTCAGTAATTTCATTTTTATGTTTTTTATATGCTGTGTGTTTATGCATGTAGCAGTTTGGTATGTATGTTTGTAAGTAATTCCCAGGTGAAAAGACAACTAAAAAAGGATAGTGGGCTAGAATCTCCCAATGACTGTAAAATCTAGCTGGTGTTTTAGAGGGGGATGTGAAGAGGACAACTGATGTTCTTTGTGAAAGTCAGCAATTTCTTTTCGCCTAGCTTTTAAATTTGTAATTTAAATTTAATTTTCTTTCTGTAGTTTGCAGTAGGGTACCAGAGATTGAAAGGAAAAATTTGTCTGTTTCCCTTTGGTTTACACTGTACTGGAATGCCTATTAAGGTAAGATTGCTTTTGGGATTGGTTTCTACTCTTTTGAGCTTAGAACAAATAGAACTATCCAGTTCAAGAGCTTAAAATAGGATTTTCAAATACTGCTGTATTGAAGTGTTTTTTGAAATGAGTGGAATTTATTACAGTGAAAATTAAATTTGCAAAAACATTTGAGGAAGTGCTTAAATAAAGGGCACAGATTAAGTTTTAAGTGATTTCTAAGTAATTTTGATATCCTTTGGTTATCTTATATATTCATATTTCTGTTTTAGAATTAAATAACAGCCAACAAGTAAAATGTACAGTGTTTTGAGCATTCATGACACATAAATGATGTTGGCAAAAAGTAATAAACATTGTACCCTATTTTGATCATTTTTGCAAATGTCTTCATTTGTTATAAATTTGTATTAGAAATAATTCTCAATAAAGAATGTGCCAGAAAACTAGAGTTGAAAGGATTCTCTAAATGTTATAGGGTTGGGAAATTTAACTCACATTTCTTTTTAGTCTTCAACCTTTTATTCTGAAAAATGTCAAACCTACAGAAAAGATGAAAGGATAGTATAGTGAATACCCATACCCCCTCCATTTACCAAAAATTAACATTTGCCGTGATTACTTTATGTCTCTCAACACACATACAATATATACACACTTTTTTTCTTGCTTTTTGTATTAAATTTTGGAAAGTAACTTGCAAACATCATGGCATATCTCCCCAAAATACTTTAGCATGTATCTTTTGAGAATAGGGCATTCTTCTACCTCATCACAGTGCCATTATCCCCTGTGAGAAATTTAACATTGATGTAGTATTATCGTCTTGACCTAACCTATAGTTAAATGTCTCTAGTTGTCTCAAAATGTCCTTTCTGACTGTTTTTTACTTTTTATTTATAGAACATCCTATAATCTGAATTTTCTGATTGTTTCTTCATCTTTAGATTTAACTATTTTGTTAAGAATATTACATTAGTAAGGCATACAGTTCTCATTGTATCCTATCAAAAGGCATATAGTGGCAGTTTGTCCCACTTTAATGTTAATATCTGTCAGATTTCTTCATTCTGAAGGTGACTTATTCCTTTTTTTCATGAAAAAGTAATACTTTGAGACCCTCTGAATATTCAGTTACCTAGTGACCTAGTTAGTGGTTTTAGCACTTTGATGATCCTTGTCTGTTTTAGATATTGAATTGGTGGTTGTAAAATGGTGTCATTCTTGTCCTCCTTTATTAGCTGAAACTCTTCTGCATAGAAGAGTCCACTCCCTTTTTGAAATTCACAATTGTTTGTGTTTTTCTCTAATACTGTCTACTTGGTGTCATCTTTGTTTTTGACAGTGTACTCATCTTGATACAATTGAGAAGAGCTGGGTTGGAAATCCCAGGCTCATGTGTTAGCTTTGCAGCTTACCAGCACTATAAGCTTGGATAAATCACTTCATCTCTGCATCTGTTTTCTGACTTAATACCTGTCCTATTGACCTAGCAGGCTTATGATGATAACTAATAGAGTATATATGATGTTAAACATTAAATTGAGAAATGCTATATAAATGTTGTTATTGAAAATGGTAACACATTATATCTTACATATTCTTGTACTTCTAATACCTAACGTGTACGGTATACTACATTGAGTACTCCAGGTGTTAAATAAATGATTGCCAAGTAAATGAAGTAAAATGTTAATTTACAAATTAGTGAATTTTGGGGTACATGATTTGTGTCACTGGGGTTTTCTGTAGTGATCCATTTATGTATAGATAGATGTACTGCAGAAATTTCAGAGTCAATTTTAGTTGGTCATAAAAGCAACAAAAACTCAGATTGTTTTTGCCTTGAATTTTGAACTGCACTATCTCTAATGTGCTTGTTATAGGCATGTGCTGATAAGTTGAAAAGAGAAATAGAGCTGTATGGTTGCCCCCCTGATTTTCCAGATGAAGAAGAGGAAGAGGAAGAAGTCAGTGTTAAAATTGAGGACGTAATAATTAAGGATAAAGCTAAAGGAAAAAAGGTTTGATGGTTGATGATACTTACTTTGGTTGACATTTTATGTTTATGCTTGTCTGATTTATATGTGCCTTTCAAGTACTAGCACAGTATAAATTTTTTTAAAAAGTTCATGATACCTCTGTCCATTTTAGTACTGTGGGACTCATTCTGGCATTCTTCCTTCGCTTATTTGTGTCTTTTTCTCCAACATTGAGAAATCCTACTTATTATTTACAGTTTATTTATTTTTTTATCCAGTCCTAATGTACTAGTAGTTTCAGAATTGCTAACTCATACCCCTGGGAGAAACTATTTTACTAACTAAAGGAGAGTGTTTGTACGTAGTTCTTTTTGTCTTGTAGTCAATACACTATTTTCCAAAGTTACTTCCAAAGCTCCTTTCTTGCCTACCCCTCTCAGTGTCGTTACATCATATATTTATAATTCAATTAGGTATATGTGTCACACTCTGCATTACATCATGGATTCCTGCAACATCCTGGTTGATTTCTTTTCTAAAGATTCACTCTTTGCGGTGTGTAGCTGTGCTGGTTAGATAAATGCATAGAGTTGTGTTTCTACCACAGCAGCATATGGAGTAGTTCCATCACCCCCCAAATACCTTGTCCTGCCTTTTTATTGTTTAACTTAAGCCCTTTGCCTACTTCCAAAGCCTGGCATTTGGTTGCCTTTTTGATATTGGTCAAGATTGGAAAACGAGGAAACTTTTGAGTATGATATAAGGTATCACATCCAAAAAAGATGCACGTGGTATTGGGAGAAAGGAAGTAGAGAAAGTGTGGTGTTAAGATCTTATCTGTGATGCTAGTTTGTTATGGTTCTACCTATTTAGTAGTTATCCTTGGTTTCAGAGTCCTAGTGAGTATCAAATTGTACACTTTCGCAGGCAAAATAGTCCATCTCAATCCTGCAGTGTTCTGACATATCAGCAGCATTGTTTTGGAATTTTAAAAATTACATAATGGTATTATTCACTTAGTCATTGTGGTCCTGAAATTTGTTCACAAATTGTCGGTGGTTCTTTAATGGAGTATGTTTTTGCCGGTTATTTTCAGAGTAAAGCTGCTGCTAAAGCTGGGTCTTCTAAGTACCAGTGGGGCATTATGAAATCCCTTGGTCTGGCTGATGAAGAGATAG
The DNA here is from genome assembly GCA_004026885.1 of Lyroderma lyra. NCBI lineage: Eukaryota > Metazoa > Chordata > Mammalia > Chiroptera > Megadermatidae > Lyroderma > Lyroderma lyra. The sequence continues at coordinate 24,591 of PVJL010004179.1, forward strand.
TCAAATTTTCTGAAGCAGAACACTGGCTTGACTATTTCCCACCTCTCGCCATTCAGGATATGAAGAGAATGGGCTTGAAGGTATGCCCATCACTCCCATAGTTTAAGAAAATATGAAGAACACATTTATATATTTATGTGATTACATGAGATGTGGACCACCTCTTAATTTAGAATGATATATTCCACCTGATATCTACTAACAAATTGGTACTGTTATTGACATGTTGGATCTAATGGGCCTTGATATAAGCAATGAGATACTTAAATATTTGTTGTATTGGAATGCATATTGATGTGTTAGCAATTAATAGAAAGGAATTTTACTCAAAGAATATGAAGAAGCCAAAGTTTAACTTGAATATTTAGGAGTACATAAAGGTATTATTTAAGTATTCCTTTTACATTTATTGTAGTTTTTATATGTTTAAAATATAAATGTGTATGTTTAAAAATACATTATTAAAATTAATAGTTGTGATTATATATTTAATAGGTGGAACCTTGAAAAATTTTTCTTCTAACATTTGACATAATTCTTAGTTGGAAAATAATGAGTAGAAGAGGAAATAATTGGATCATGGGACCTCTTATTCATAGAGACTACAAAATTCTCAAAAATTACCATTTCCTTTCTCCTTCTGCAGGTCGACTGGCGGCGTTCCTTCATCACCACTGATGTTAATCCTTACTATGATTCGTTTGTCAGGTGGCAGTTTTTAACATTAAGAGAAAGAAACAGAATTAAATTTGGGAAGCGGTGAGTTTGTTGTCCGTGAGTATAAAAAAACAAAGATCATATAATACCTGCATTGTAAGTCCCATTGCCTGCTTTTTTCTATTATCCTTTCTCTTTTTATAACATTTCTTTGTGTTCTCTTCTAGCTCTTGTTTTTCTTTCGGTTTTGCTGGGGTCTTAATTTCTCTGAGCTGCTTAGTGTTTATGATAGCTGAGGTTAGAGCCAGGGAGAATAGGAATGTTTTCTTTTATGATCTCACGAAAGATTCTGTGTAGTATTGCAAGCCAAATAGGAAAACATTTTATTTGTGATTTAGTTTCTTCTTTTGTTCTATAAATTGTTTAAGATCCTTCCTTGATTATGTGCATTTCATAAGTGAATTTGTATTTTATAATCTTTTTTTTCAGACCACAAAACTAAGATCAGTGTGTATTTTTTGGTGGTATCACCTTTGATGAATGTAGAAAGCTTCCATTAAATAATTGGATTGGCAGTAGAACTACCCATAAAAACATAAATAATGGATGGAGACATTTGCTCAATTAGAAGTTTTAGTTAGGAGACATATTATAAGATGTTAGGAGCAACACTGGCAAATGCATTAGGATAAAACTTGTGTATTATAATAAAATTTTCCCATTTATTTTTTAGGTATACCATTTATTCTCCAAAAGATGGACAACCTTGCATGGATCATGACAGACAAACTGGAGAGGTAATTATTTGTGGCATCAAGTAGCTATTGTTAATAAGTCTTCAAATGGCCATAGAGCTTAAGAAATAGATCAGAGCTTAAAAAATAACTGTATTCCAGTGCTGAGGTGTGTAGTTGTGATACTCTGGTGGCTGTGAAGAGGTAGGAAGAATGTCATTATAGGTACCTGTATCTTGTCTAGGACGTTGCTATTCCAAAAGTGGTCCTGGACCAGCTGTATCAGCTTGTGACAGAAAAGCACAGTTTTGAGTCTCACCCCAAAGTTGCTGAATCAGAAACTCTGGGGATGGGGCCCAGGAACCTGTCTTTTAACAAGCTTTCAGTGTAATGCACATGCATACTAAAGTTTGGGAAGCTCTGCCTGGAAATACACTGCTATAACCAACAGCAGTGCCAGGATCTGAACTGAGTCCCAGTGAGTATGTTATTGTTACCACCTTTGAACACTTTTCCAGTCTAGTGACTACTTTTCAACAACCTTCAATTGCAGTGTAACTTACCTGATAGAAGTGAGGTGATGAGAATTTTGAAAGCCCAGTTTACTGACTCTATTAAATGGTAATATAATAAATGGTAGCAGTATCCTAAATTTTAAGAGTAGGTTATAGTTTTTCAAAGCATTTTCTTACCTATTTCTTACGTGTTCCTCAGGACAGTCCTGTGTGAGGCATAGCACGGTTATTTTACAGATAAGGAAATGAAGGCTCAAAGAGAATGTGATTCCCTTGGGTCAAGTCATTAGAAAGGGCTCAAGTTAGATTTGGAATGCACATCATCTGACCTCTGGTCCCTTGCATGTCTGATGACAAAAAATGTTTTATATGATTACTCCAAGTCACCTACCCTCTCAGAGGAGCTCGGCAAACCATCCCTACTTAGTTGAGTCTGGGGCTCCCTTGCTAGTTCTGGTGTCGGGTGGAGGGCTGGTCTCCTACGTGTCTTCTTACACATTAGATTTCCATGTAGACACTGTCAGTACTCCACTGACAGTCTGTTCATTGGAGGAAAGAATTATTTAACAATGCAAGAATTCATCTTAGAAATTTGAATCAGATCTCTCACATAGATTAGTATGTTTAATCCAAATCTTTTTTCCCCTCAAATTTTTGTTTCGTTTAGGGCGTTGGACCTCAGGAATATACTTTAATCAAGCTGAAGGTGCTTGAGCCATTCCCATCCAAATTAAGGTAGGTTTGCCAAGTCGTCATTGCATCATCTTTTTGAATATCAGATAGTTGTGGTAGAAGCCACGATATTTTTTTTTTTTTTGCATAAATATATTTTTTGTCTTCTTAGTGGTCTGAAAGGGAAAAATATCTTCTTGGTAGCTGCAACTCTTAGACCTGAGACCATGTTTGGACAGACAAACTGTTGGGTTCACCCTGATATGAAGTACATTGGGTTTGAGACGGCAAATGATGATATATTCATCTGCACCCAAAGAGCTGCCAGGAACATGTCCTACCAGGGCTTCACCAAGGACAATGGTGTCGTGCCTGTTGTTAAGGAATTAATGGGAGAGGTACGTTGGGAGCGCCACTGCCCTGTGACTTATTCAAGTGCATGAATTTAGGTGAGAAATTGCAACAATGAAACTTGAGGGAAGAGCATTCAAAATTTTTAATTGAGGCACACATACAGTCAGAGGTATAAATCGTTAAGTGTATTTTGGTGCATTTTCATGTGTGTATACTCTCCTGTAAGCACCACTCAAATCCAGTTATAGTGCTCCAGAGGGCACGCTCATTCAGTTTCACTCTTGCAGAGGTCTTCCATTGTGTGGCTCTCCCACGGCGTATTTAACCATTCTCTGCAGTGGATCTTTAAACTGTTTCCTATCTTTTTCTGTTAGAAGCAGAGCTTACATCTCATTAGTTTCTGATGTTGGAGTTTTGTCTGAAAAGTTTTTAGGAACAGTATTAATGACACAAATTTTTCATTGTTTTTTTAAATTTTTCTTTTGGTTGGTTCCCTGAGCAGGGATCGAACCCAGGCCGTGGCAGTGAGAGCACTGAAGCCTAGCCACTACTCCACCAGGGAACCCCTCCCCCCAAATATTTTCATTGTTTTTAATGCCGTTTTTTTTCCAATCCAGAATAGGCTCAAATTATTATAGTTTATTAAATTACTAAAATTATAAGCTATTAAAATTTGAGCAGAGTCTAGAGTAAGGAAAATGGATGGTGTAAATTAGAAAATAGCTTTCGAGTTTGAAGGTTTTTATAACATTTAGCCTTCACTCATACAACGGTAAATTCCATAAAAGCAGCTTATCTGTATGAATAAAGTGGCATGTGCCGGAACTGTGTGCACTTGCAAAGGACCTGTCTTAGTTAAACAAGCAGCTGCACGCTGTTCGTGGCATAGGAGAATATGGGTCCAGTTATTGTTGGAGGTTCTGATTTTCTTTAAGGAGAAACTAGATATATCTTTTTAATTCAATTTGTCTTCCTAATTATCATTTAAAGTTGATATGTTCTATCTAGTTGAAGTCTCATTTAGTAAATAATTTTTCTATCTTTTGTTTCCAGGTTTTGCTAGTATAGTTAACACAGCATTGGGTAGACTTCTCAAGGAAAACATTTCTTTTCCTTTGAGATAAATTCCTAGGATTGGATGGCTTGGTCCAAGTTGTGTGCACATTTTTTGGCTTTTGCTAAGGATTCCTATGTTGTTTTCCTCAAGGAAACTAGCAATGTATTATTGTACTAATATCTATACAACCTTATCAGATTTGGGTATTTTAATTATTTACAATTATTTTTGGTTTAGTTGGCATAAAAGAATGAGTTTTGTTCTACTTCATATATTTTTGATTACTAGCTTCTTTGGGCTTAAAATGTTAACATTTAAAAAATTTTAATGGTTAAGTTGCTTTACCTTTTATGCTAATCTTTCTATTATACAGGAAATTCTTGGTGCCTCACTCTCTGCACCTTTAACATCTTATAAGGTGATCTATGTTCTCCCGATGCTCACCATTAAGGAGGATAAAGGTAAAGAATTTATTTTTTTATAGAAATACCATGGTAATCACATTTTGGCTGTATTAATTCCACATTCTTTTATAAGGCACTGGTGTGGTCACAAGTGTTCCTTCTGACTCCCCTGATGATTTTGCTGCTCTCAGAGACTTGAAGAAAAAGCAGGTGAGTATCTGAGTTTCACATTCTTATTTCTTCTTCATCATCCAGTTGTTTAGATGCTGCTGATTTCCACTGTGGGACTAGGCTAAAAAGCTGTGTGTGTATCTTTGAAGTGCAATCTCTAACCTGGTTCTTGATGTTCACATGTTCTCCTGTGGTTTGAATTTTGAATATAATGTTTCATAGGAATATTTCTTTTTAAAGACTATTATTTTAGAGCATTTTTAGGTTTACAATAAAATTGAGAGTAAGGTACAGAGATATTCCATGTGCCTCTTGCCCCAGCACATGCATAGCCTCTCCATTATCAGCATCTCTCACCAGAATGGTACTCTTTTTCTTTTAACCAAGGATGAACCTACACTGACACATGATCATAATCACCCAAAGTCCATACTTTACTTTAAGGTTCACTCTTGGTGGTGTACCTTTTGTAGGTTTGGACAAATGTATAATGACATGTACCCACTATTATATCACACAGAGTATTTTTTCACTGCCCTAAAAATCCTCTCTGCTCCTCCTATTCATCACCTCCTTCCCTGCAACCCCTGATTATCTTATCTTCATAGTGTTTGTTACCTTTTCCACAGTGTCATATATGTGGAATCGTATCATATGTAGCCTTCTCAGATTGATTTCTTTCACTAGTAATATGCATTTGAGGTATTTCTATGTCTTTCAATAGCTTGACAGCTCATTTCTTTTTAGCTGAACAATATTCTGTTGTCTGGATGTACCATGGTTTATTTACCCATTCACCTACTGAAGGACATCTTGGTTGCTAACAAGTTGATTGGCAATTATGAATTAAGCTGCTGTAAAACATTTGTATGGAGGTTTTTGTGGGGACATAAGTTTTTGAGTAAATACCAAGGAGTGTGATTGCTGGATCATACAGTAAGAATATGTTTAGTTTTGTTAAGAAACTGCTAAACTGTCTTCCAGAGCAGCTGTACCATTTTGCGCTCTAGCCAGCAGTGAGTGAGCATTCCTGTTGTTCCGCCTCCTCACAAGCACATGGTGTCAGTGTTTGAGATTTTGCCTATTCTAATAGGTGTGTGGTGGTACCCCATTGTTCTTTTGATTTGGATTCCCCTGATAACAAATGATGTTGAATGTCTTTTCATATGCTGCTTATTTGCCATCTATGCATCTTATCTGGTCAGGTGTCTGTTAAGGTTCTTTGGCTCATTTTTCAATCAGGTGGTTTGTTTTTTATTGTTGAGTTTTATAAGTTCTTTGTATATTCTGGATAATAGTCCTTTATCAGATGCATCTTTTATAAATATTTTTTCCCAGTCTGTGACTTGTCTTATAATTCTCTTGATATTGTCTGTTGTAAAGCAGAAGTTTTTAATCGTAATGAAGTCTGGGTTCTCAACTATTTCTTTCATGGATTATTTTTTTGGTGTATCTAAAATGGCATCACCAGACCCAAGGTCATTTAGGTGTTACTCTTCTAGGAGTTTAAAGTTTTGAGTTTTACATCTAGGTCTGTGATCTATTTTGAATTAATTTTTGTGAAGGGTATAAAGTCTGTGTTTAGCTTCATGTTTTGCATGTATATGTCCAGTTGTTCCAGCAACTTTTGAAGAGGCTGTCTTTGTTCTGTTGTATTGCCTTTGCTCCTTTGTCAAATATGGTTGACTGTGTTTATAGGAGTCTATTTTGGCGCTCTCTGTTCTGTTCCATTGGTTTGTGTTTCACCAGGATCACCGCATCTTGATTATTGTAGTTTGGAAGTCTTAAAGTTGCATAAGTAGGTCATGCAGCTTTGTTCTTCAGTACTTGGTTGTCTATTCTGGGTCTTTTGCTTCTTCTCCCTATAAACTTCAGAATTGGTTTATCAATATCCATAAAATAACTTACTGGGATTTTGACTTGGGTTGCATTAAATCTGTAGAAAATAACTTACTGGAATTTTGACTTGGGTTGCATTAAATCTGTAGGTTGAGTTGAGAAAAAAATGACATCTTGAAAATATTGAATCTTCCATCCCATGAACATGGCATATTTTTCCATTTCTTTAGTTCTTTGATTTTGCTCAGCGGAATTTTGTAGTTTTCCTCATATAGAGCTTGTATGTATTTTGTTAGTCTTTTTGTTTTTAACAGTGTAGAATGCATGTTTATTACTGAATCAACCTACTAGTGCAGCCAACGTGTTAAGAGAAAAATCCATTCATTTCCAGTCATTTCCCAATAAAACACACCCAATTGTCCAGATAGTAGCGGATCTTTTTATGCTATGGTAAGATCCCAGCAACCTGGATACAGCATAAGTGTGTGTGCCAGCCAGCTCATGTGCAATTCCTTGTAGACCCAGCTTGGTTCTTCTCCAATGTCTCCTCTTGGAGTTGTACCTGATTTTATTACCAGTTTTCATCTGAATCTACTGGGGAATAGGCCAATTCTGCTTTTGTTTCTTGGCCAGAAACCGCTTGATCCTGAAAGTCTTGTGAAAAGACATGGTGAGGAAGAGTCAGCCGCACACACCACGATGGCGGCGAAAAAGAGCTGTTAATTTTTTTTACCTACATATTTAATATTTTTTAAGTGCTAATTTAAATGGTATTATGTTTTTAATTTTAAATTCCACTTGTTCTTTATTGGCATATAGGAACATATAGGAACACAATTGACTTTAACTTTGCATCCTGCAACCTTGCTATATTGCTTATTAGTTCCAGGAGGTTTTGTTTTTGGTAGATTCATTTTGGATATTCTACATAGATGATTATGCCAATCTGTGTTCCTCCCCTCCCTTTCCCTCCCCTTCCAGTACTTCCCCTTCCCTTCCCTTCTCTTGCCTTATTGCATTAGTAAGAACATCCAGTGTGATGTTGAAAAGGAGTGGTGAGGGAACATCCTTGTCTTGTACCTGATCTTAGTGGCAAAGATTCAAGTTTCTCCTCATTAAGTATGATGGTGGCTGTAGGGTTTTTGTTTATTTGTTTGTTTGTGGATAGTCTTCATGAAGTTGAGAAAGTACCCCTCTATTATAGTTTACTGAGAGTTTTTTTTTTTAATCATGAGTGGGTGTTGGATTTTGTCAAATCCAACTTTAAAAATTTTTTTTAAATTGCTTTTTTTAAATTGCATCTGTTGATATGATCATATGGGTTTTCTTTTTTAATTTGTTGACGTGATGGATTTCATTAAACTCTTGCAAAAGTTTTCTCACATTCACATTTTCATTGCAATTAGTATATGAACCTTACTTTAAGTGGTGTAAATTTTTTCTTTCAGATGTACAGTTTCATTATTTCAGCCATTCACTGTAACTTAAACTGTTGAGTTTTTAAAAGTCGTAGATCCCTTCTTAAGGTATTTGGTAAAGTTAAAAAAATTGCTTTGTGTGGAGAGAAGAAATAAAAGGGTGGAGGTTGGGGGTTGCTTCTGTCAATGATTATGCCAGTAAAGTGTTGATTATTAGTGTTAACTTTGCTAACTTTTTCATAGGCCTTTCGAGCAAAGTACGGAATTAGAGATGACATGGTCTTGCCATTTGAGCCGGTGAGTCCATAGATGATTCAGTGTATTCATTATCCATCTCTTTATCAGAGATTAAAGAGCTAACATTTTCCTTGTAACAAAATTAAATAGTAAAGTATGGAAATAAGAGGGAGGTTGCTGAACTTGATATACAAGGGCTGTCCAGAAAGTATCTAGCCGCAAACGATTGTCATTTTATATTGACAGTGGCGGGATTCTTTTTTCTGGACAGCCTCATATGCTGTGGCAGGCAAGAGTGTGAAGAACAAAAAAGGAAACTAACAATAAGCATTTTCTTAGCACCTGGCACCCAAAATTCTGGAATAAATAGCTTTTTAGTAGCACCAATTTTGTAGTGGTTCATTTTGGTAGTTCGGCCAATTTCCAGGCTTCTAAAGACAAAATTTTGCGGTATTACTCATGAATGTTTATGTTTTGATATTAGTGTCTGCAGAAGAAAAAAAGTATATTACTAACAAATAACTTTTCATGAAAAATCCAGAAGACTTATGAGAAACCAGAAACAAGCCCCTCCATAAATTTAGTTGTTTACATAATTTTGCTATTAATTGTTTCAATGTTAATTATTTAGTTAATTGTATGCCACTAGAAGGTGGAGAGCTAGAGAATGTGTGTGTGTATTAAGGCAGGGAAGGGTTGGGTTGGTGCACAGAATTTGGGTAGTTCATATGGAGAGGAGGAAGGCGAATTCACATGTGGATATTAGTCACTGTGATTACCGACTGTGTGGTACTACTGTAATGATACATGAAATCTAAAATGATGGCACTGGACAGTTGAGGCAAAAGGACTATGCCCCATAGGGCAGTTCTTGTGTTCATTCAGGGTGATTGGATTCCTGACATTACTGTTCTCTGCAGGTGCCAGTCATTGAAATCCCAGGTTTTGGAAATCTTTCTGCTGTAACCCTTTGTGATGAGTTGAAAGTGCAAAGCCAGAATGACCGAGACAAACTTGCAGAAGCAAAGGAGAAATTATATCTAAAAGGGTTTTATGATGGTGTAAGTAATAATTTTTTATTATTTTTATTTGATTTACTCTGTGCTCTGTTATTTTTTTCTTAATGATTTAAAAATATATAAAAATTCAATATGTACTTTCAGCCATATATTTATCTAAAATAGATTAATGAGGTTAATAAGAGATTATATTCTTCTATTTCCAAACTATTTTTATTTCTTTTTTTTGGCTAATAGCATTGACAGAATTTATGTTTTTGTGCCCTTTAGGAATTTCTTAAGGAAAGAATTTCTTGAGAACATACTTAAAGTTAGTTCATATTATTATGCAATAAACTCCAAACATGTATTGCTTGGTCCCTTCTTTTGCTCTTTTTTTTTTTTAAAGAAGTTTATATTTTAAATAAACAATTTTCTTCAGTTTATTTATTTACTTGTGAATGCTTACTCAATGCAGGTGAGCACAAAAAACATACTCAATATCTCCTTTTTCCTTAATTGTGCAAACGTTAATGTTGTGAAAGAAGGCCAGAGAAAGTACAAATTCATCTTAGTTGTTAGTGGCTTGAGGTTATTTATGAAGATTTTTAAGGTCATAAATTAGAATGTTTTTTATTTTTACCATTACTGTTGTTTTTCTAGATAACCAACATTTAGATATGTGTCTTTTTTAAGTGATTTGCACATTTTGGGTAATGATAAAAGCCAATAGCTATATAGTGTTTGCATATTAACTTATTTACCTCTCAAAATCACCTCATGAAGTAGGTACTGTTAGTCCCATCTTACAGATGAGAAAATTGAGGCACTAATTTAAGTAATTTACTCAAGATCATCCAGATAACCAGCAGTGACAGAATTGAGATTCAAACGGGTCAGCTTGGTTCTAGGATTTGTACACTTAACTACTGCACCATAATGATCAAGAAATATAATTTCATAATGATGAATGAATAAAATAGATATGAAGCAGTTGTATATTAGAAGATTGGCAAGTCAAAAAAGAACACATCTCTGTCACTATTTGAGAGACACAGGAGTCAAGTAGGTGGGGGTCAATATCAGGTGGAAAGGGGATTGTGGCTTAGAGCTGTGACGACAATGGGCAAGCTCATACTTTGCCCTAGAGTTAAATTTCCCCACTAAATAAAAAGCAGAGTTGAAAAACAGTAGGCCTTCCTCTACGAGCCAAGCTTATCACACAGCCAAGCTAAGGAGAACGCTTGCTGGCAGCAGGCAGATTTGGAGAAAGAAGCCTAAATGGAGCTCAGTTCCTTCTAAAGCCTTTAAGAATGAGGTGAGTTAGTGTGGTGGAATTCTGACCACATGGAAACCTGAGACGTGGAAAGGAAGGGAGTTTCTTCCTAATCATTCATGTTCATGATAGCTATCCTAGTTACACTAAAAGAAAAAATGTGTGTCACAAATATTAGTTGTCCAAGCTGTGCCAGAATAAAAAGTTACAGTTACATGTGATAAATTTCACCCTGAAATATCTTGGGTTGGTGGGTGGAAGTAAATTTAGTTAGGGAAAAGTTTTTGGGGGCAACTCAAAGCACATTTTGGTTATTTTATATGTGTTTCTTTCTCCACTTCTCATTCTTTTAGGTAATGTTGGTGGATGGATTTAAAGGACAGAAGGTTCAAGATGTAAAGAAGACTATTCAGAAGAAGATGATTGATGCTGTATGTGATAGGCTATCCTCTGACAGCTGTTAACAGGAGAAAAACTTTTAGTTACTAGATGGACTTGACAGTGTTAATTAGCATGAGTCTGTAGTAGAACCAGGAGGTATATTAAAGATAGCTTATAATTTTGTGGCAGAAAATAGGAGACCTATTTAGCAATTCATTTAAGTCAAACTTTCCACCTGTAACATTGATGGAAGTGTGTTCTAAAGATTGCATGTGCAGAGCACATACAGAGAACATTAATATGCTTTCTGCCAGTGGCCGTTTGAAATACTAGTAGTTACGACACAATTCTCTCTTCCTGTATTGCTTTACTTTTTACTTTTCATCCTTTTCCTCTCTCTCTCTTCATTTTTGTTATAACTTCTATTGAGCTACCTAACTTCTTTTCAAATTCAAATTTTATTTTTGACAGTTATATGTACCCATGACACAGAGAGACAGTGGTCTGTAAAGCTTATTAAAATAAAAAAGCAGCAGTTTCCCCTTTATTCTTCCACTTTCTCTTCAATTTTTCTTTGGAGGGGCTCACTTTCAGTTGTTTTAGTTTCTTTTAGTCTTGACCTTCACCTCTCTTACAGATCTCCAATCTAAATGTTTGCAATATAATTTTCTGATTTTATTTTTCAGTTTTGGCATTAGCTATTGACTTTCTACTATGGAAGAGCAAGATTTAACTCTTCCTTCTACTTTGTGGCTTCCTCTGTAACCTCACCACATCTGTGTACACGTTTCCACCCCCCATCATCCTAGATGGGTATATTGTAACGTATGTTAGGGCAATGGTTAGTGTTTACATTTTTGAGACATGGCTCATCTATACTATATAGAGTTATCCTTAAGAAATAGAGATTGACTTGACTTAATAATCTGATCTACTTACTTTCATTTAGGGAGATGCATTTATTTACATAGAACCAGATAAGTTTTTTTTCCCCAGCTTTTGATTTTCTGTGGAGTTAGTTACTTTTTACAAAAAATTTCCTTACTTTTAAATATACCTAATCAAGGCACTATCCGAAACTCTGTCCCAGCTGTCTATTTGTCCCCTCAGTACCTTCAAATCTATCATGTGCTCCTGATTCCATCTTAAGACAACTCTCGGAGAGCCTTGGATCTCCTGTTTCCTTGATTCCCTGGTTTCTTTCTTATTTACTTTCATTTTGGTGAATTTCTGCCTCTGAAATGTTAGATTCCCCACCAAAGATTCTTTCGGTCTCTGGCTTAAAGGGTCTAAGCTAACTGAACATTCTGGGAGCTGAATGGGAGACTGCTAGTGTGGATACTGATACCCAGTATGCTGACTTTCACTCAGTCCCTGTTTTCACTAGGATACCTTTTTCCTCTAGTTGAGAGACTCTTTTATCTCCTCCAGAGAATAAACCTTCATTGTTCTGTTGGCTAGGGAGGAGCAGTTGCCTGTCTGCACAGTGTGGGATTATTGTATCAGGGGTTCTAACCTCTTTTAAAAGACTTCAGTTAGCCTCTTGTCCTTTCTTTTAGAACTATCTTGTGCCACCAATTCCGCAGTTTTTTGAAGGTTTTGCAATGCAAACTGGATTGCTTATCAGCTTTCTCTACTGTTGGCTAAGAATTCAGCTAGCTTTTTTTCAGTCTTCTGATACATTTATCACTCCTGCTTTTTAGTTTCTAAAATTTGATGGATATTGTTTTTTTCTCCCATTCCTTTTGTCTTTATAGGTTTGTGCCATTAAAAAAACCCCTCTATGTTGTCCTTTCATTGAAGTTTTGAAAGGGAGCATAATTAAATATCTGTTTTTAAATCAATGTCTTTAAACAAAAATCATAGCTATTTAAGTTCAGCATGAGGAATTGCATTAAGAACACAGCATGAATCATTTTATGAATGATTTTGCTGAATGTTATTTTAAAAAATTGTCCTTTTTAACAAGTTTGGGACCATAATATATTAAGAGATACTTATATTTGGTAAAAAGTAAATTTCATGTTGTTTTTCTAGTGGGAATTTTTCATGACACTATCAGTCTTTAGTAACAATACTTTCCATCTTTAATTTTTATATATTTTTAAAAAAACGTTTAATGCATTTTAGTTTTCTATTTTCTTTATATTGTTACTGTAACAAGGATAAGGGGATGTCATAGATAGGCTAACCTCTAAACCATAGGGTTAGAAATGATTAAACCCTTTTCATTTTTCACCCAAGAGGAATAATCTGTACTTAGAGAATGTGATCCATTTGATAAGGATGCATGCCTTTTCAAAAGCAAGTTGTGGAGAAGCTAAGGCAGATAAATAAGGGGGAAAAGGATGAAAGTAAAAAGAAGAAGGAAGATATAATGAAAATGTGGGGTTTTGATTATTGGTGATACAACATTTTTAAAAAGAGTTATGTTTATTATCCTTAAGAAATAGAGATTGACTTGACCTAATATCTGATCTCCTTTCATTTTCTTTCATTTAGGGAGATGCATTTATTTACATGGAACCAGAAAAACAAGTTATGTCCAGGTCTTCAGATGAATGTGTCGTGGCCCTGTGTGACCAGTGGTTAGTCTCTCTTACTTCTTGCAGTCACTTTGCTTACCCTTTTGACTTGTATTTTTTTCTAATCAATTGTGCACTTCCAGGTACTTGGATTATGGAGAGGAGAACTGGAAAAAACAGACATCCCAGTGCTTGAAGAACCTGGAAACGTAAGATGGGAGAAAGCGATGAGGGAAGGGGAAGGAGATGAGAAACCTGGAAGGCAAGAAAAGCGATGAGAGACCCTTTATTTTTTACCCTCTCCAGATTCTGTGAGGAGACCAGGAGGAATTTTGAAGCTACCTTAGACTGGCTACAAGAGCATGCTTGTTCGAGAACGTATGGTTTAGGTAAGCAGACTTCAAAACTTTCTGTTTAAGTGACTACCAGTTACACAGCAAATTAGCCCCTTCCCTTTTTTCCCTCTGTCTAGTGCTTTTCTGAATTGGAAGTGAGGGGTCTCAATTCAGGGTGAGGGAATCTAGGATGTCATCCCCTACCGTCTACCGGGTGGTAGAAGTATGCCCTCTGCAACCCGCATCGCTTTATGGTTGACCTTTTTATGGAAAGTTTCCAGTGTTCGTTTTGTTTTTTATTTACCATTAATTTTATTATTTCAGTAAATTCAAGAACTTCTTCAAAAACAGCTTTGTAAGTGGTATAGACCTATCTGTTCTTAAAAATGTGGATCCTGTGGCGAATCTTAGGTCCTTCATGCATTAATTTTCTTTTTTCTTTTTTTATCTTACAGGTACTCGTCTGCCTTGGGATGAGCAGTGGCTGATAGAATCACTCTCTGATTCCACCATTTACATGGCATTTTACACAGTGGCACACCTGTTGCAGGGGGGTAGCCTGCGTGGACAGGCAGAGTCTCCACTGGGCATCAGGTTAGTGAATGGAAAAGGGAAAGAAGTCTAGTTTGTCAGCAAAACACGCAGTCTTTTGAATTATGTATTAAAGCTTCTTTAAAAAAATATTTGGTTTGCATAAGAATTCATGTAGCAGAATTTTGTCCTGATACATTTGCTCATTTGAGAAAAAGTAAAAAATAGCCCCTTCTCTATTATTATTTACTCTCTTTCATATGGGAGGATTCTGTTGTCCTCATCTGTTACTGTAACTACATTAAGATTTCTAATTCATGGTTAGATTAAAATACTGATTCCTTTGAAGAAATTACATATGTATGTATATTAATATTTTACTGCTGTTATTGGTTTCATTTTTAATATAGACCACAACAGATGACCAAAGAAGTATGGGATTATGTCTTCTTCAAGGAGGCTCCATTTCCTAAGACTCAGATCCCAAAGGAAAAGTTAGACCAGTTGAAGCACGAGTTTGAGTTCTGGTACCCTGTGGACCTGCGAGTCTCTGGCAAGGATCTTGTTCCAAATCATCTGTCATATTACCTCTATAATCATGTGGCTATGTGGCCAGAACAAAGGTGAGTGCTAAAAAAGATGTGGACTTAATTTATCGCTTGTTGACAGGGGTGTCCTATCGCTTCAAATATGTAAGAATTTATTGTATCAGATACAGATCTGCCAGTTACATCAGCATCAGATATCTATGGTTATTTATTTTTTAATTTCTATAAAGATGCAACATTGTAGACACCATTCTGTCTTGTGTTTTTTATGTAATAACATAGTTCTAAGATTGTTTCCATATATATAGTTCTACCTATATTTGTTTTTGTTTTTGTTTTTTTTAGTCAAGAGATAAATTTAATGGCATATTTGAGTGGCAGGACTGCCTATATTTTTTAAATACTTACATAGCATTTCACTGTTTATACCATGTTTTATATTACTAGTCCTTTACTAATAGACACTTTTTAAAATTTATTTCCTGTTATGACTAGGACTTAGTGAATATTCTTATACATTTGACTTAGCAAACTTTTACCAATCTTTTAGCATTTACCTCAGAATTTTAAGCCTAAACCCTAATCTTTAAATTCTATTTTCTGTCTTTAAACATTCACCTGAAAGTAGCAAATGGCCTGTGGCTGTGAGAGCAAATGGGCATCTTCTACTCAACTCAGAGAAGGTAAGGCTCAGTGCTTCTTGGGAGTTAAAATTCTGCGGAAAGCTTTTTAGACTTAGGAAGTTGTACCCTTTTCTAAATAAAAGAAATAATATGAAGGTCGGAGTTAAAAGTGCTTAGGAATAATGTCATAAAGTTTTATCTTTAAAATGGAGTGCGTAGAGTAGATAGTATTAATTGAGAGGAGGGACTTATTACCTATTATAACATTTGTATTTAGAGTGACAAAAAGTGACATGAATTGTGACTGGAGGAGAGAAAGAGGGAGACATAAAGAGAGACAAGAGGGCATTAGAAACAGATGGAAATGTGAAGATCGTAGTGCTGAGACTTCAGACTTTTTCATTAAGTTGAGAAAATAGTTTGGTGATTTTGTTTTTTGTTTTATAGTGTGACTGGCCATTAAATCAGGGTAATAGAATTCTGTAGTGTGTTATAACATGACATTTTCTTTGGTCTCAACATTGTTGTATTATACACTGTTCTGATTTTATTAGTATGAGATACTTTATTGCCATGTAGTGAAAACTTGATGTAATAATCACCTCTCTTTGGTATCAGCAAAGTTATGATAAAGACATAAAAAAATTAAAATAATAAAGGTTGCTAGGCCATGCACAGTGCCTTCTTAGATGTGTTGTCTTCAGGCAGAGCACAATTTGAACAACCAGTTACTGAGACACTAATGACAGGAAGTTGCCAAAAACCCTAACTCTGACTTTATGAGCTAGTCCATTTATTCCTAAATCACTAGTTGCTGTAAAGCTCTTCTTTGTGGCCAGCTAAAGTGTTCCAGTGTTGTACTGGAATAATTCCACCTGTCTGAACCAATAGCACAGGCTAATGGAAAGAGCAGTGGGGTAAGTATCTGACTGGAGCTCCTGTCCTCACTCTGTCACTGCCGAGCTCATGACCCATATATGTCACTTTGTTGACTGGACTTCATTCTCCTCCTCTGTAAAATTAGTTTAAGGTATCTGTTTCCTTTCACATTTCTCATCCTTGTTGTCTTTATCTGATCAAGGCCAACCCATTTAATTTGATTTGACCGATGAGGTTTATTTTATTGATAGATATTCTTACTAATCTCTACTCATTGACTTTCTATTCCAGATGTCAAAATCCACAGGCAACTTCCTCACTCTGGCCCACGCTATTGACAAATTTTCAGCTGATGGTGAATATGCTTTTTTTATTATTGATGTTGCATAGGGTCCTATTCTCAGATTACAGAAGGCATTTAAAAATTGTTTCATTGCTTTTCTGTTGCGCTTTTACCAATAGTTCGTTAGTATTCATATTTTCTTTGTATACAAGTGCTGTAATATTTAAAACAAGATTTGCTGACGTGATGAGCTTAAGGAACAAATTTAAACTAAAATTATTAATTAGAGTCTTCTTTTAAAAGACATTGACTATAATTTCTACTTGGCTTCTTTCTGATTTCTTATTACTTCTCAGGTTAAGAGTTGGTTTGTAGAAAGGCTGAGTATAGAGGCAGCTTCCCCCCCACATTTGGTATAAATATGGGTGACTTGAACCTGGGAGCATTCATTTTGCAGAAGAATGTATTGTCCCTGGCCTTCGAGCTGTTCCATTTGTAACAAGAAGAATGCACTGTCTAACCCAAAGGACCCATTCGTTTCTTATGTAACTTGACGCGTTGGTCATCATGGCACTTCCTTTCACTGATCATGACTACCACAGTTGGAGGTCATACTAAAGGGGGTGGGGGAAGGACTAATCTAAGTAACTTGAAAAACAGTATTTTGAGTAATACTATAAGGCAAAGAAAGAACTGTACACAAATACTATAGTTAGTAAATATATTTCTTATAAGTGATGTAGATTAGCAATTCTGAAACTACTTGTGTACTGCGATTGAATAAGTAAATGTATTGTAGATGAGAGCTCACTGTCAGATAAAGAAGCTCTAAATAAGTAAAGGGGAGACTAACTTAAATGAACCTTGTGTTGAACTGGAGTTGGCCATATCAGGATGAACTCATGGTTTTTATTTTATATATAGACAGATATAAAAATAAACAGGTATATGTGTAGGTTAGTATACGAGGGCTGCTTGGAAAAAAATCCAGCCATAAATGCCTCTATTTTTCATAGTACATGGTTGGATACTTTCCGGACAGCCCTCTTTTATAGAGGCATACCTTGCTTTATTACACTTCGTAGGCAGTGTGTCTTTTACAAATTGAAGATCTGTGGCATCTGTGTATTGAGCAAGTCTAATAATGTTATTTTTCCAACAACATTTGCTCACACTGTGTCTCTGTGTCACATTTTGAATTTACCACACTATTTCAAATGTTTTCATTATTATATTTGTGGTGATCTGTGATCAGTGGTCTTTGATGTTAACTGTAGTAATGGTTTTGGGGCACCATGAACTGCACCCACCATAAACTTAATCGATAAAAACTGTTCTACCAACTGATGATTCCCTCATCTCTCTCTCTCCCTGGACCTTCCTACTCCCTGAGACACAACAGTATTTAAATTAGGCCAATTAATATCCCTGCAATGGCCTCTAAGTGTTCAAGTGGAAGAGTTACAGGTCTTTCACTTTAAATCAAAAGCTGGGAATGATTTAGCTGAGATAGGCTGAGAGTTAGGACTTTTGTGCCAAGAGTTAGCCAAATTGTGAATGTAAAGGAAAAGGTCTTGCAGGAAATTAAAAGTGCTACCCCAGTGAACACACAAATGATAAGAAAATGAAACAGCCTTATTGCTGATAATGGAGAAAGATTAGTGGTCTGGATAGAAGATCAGACTAGCCACAGCATTCCCCTAAGCCAAAGCCTAATCCAGAGCAAGGCCCTAACCCTCTTTAGTTCTATGAAGCCTGAAAGAGTGGGGAATGCAGAAGAAAGGTCTGAAGTTAGCATGAGGTTTAAGAAAAGAAGCTGTCTCCATAACACAATATGTAGTTTCCTTACTTTTTTGCAGCGTTATTAATAATATTCATTGCAAGGATGTCTTATAATTTAATTAGGCTCTTATTGGTGGTGTTTTTAAATACTGTACAATGGAACATTTTGGTTGAAAAGTAAAATTTTGTTAGCAGAAAACTTAGAAGAATCTACTTTTAGGACTAAGAAATAAAAATATATTTGTACACATAAGGCTCTAATGTGTTCTCATGCATTAAAATATATTTGGCTATTATACCTCTAAATGAGGCTGAGATGTTTTAGGGATATCTATCCCCAGTTTATCATGTTTTTCCTTTGCCTCATTAAAAATCACTTTATCTCATTAACTCAGCCTGCCTGAGAAGAAACACATATTGATGCTAAGTGTATGCAAATCAATACAGATGGCTCAAATATTTTAACAACATCGTTAGGGATTTCACTTTTGGTGATTTCTAATTTTGCTGTTGATCCACGGCCATCCTTTAAAGCATTTGTTATTTCTTAATTTATATTTCACATTGTACCCAACCGGATTCATAGCTGAAACTCAGTAACCACGTTTCTATATCACCAAGTATTTTTTACTTTTTCTCCTTCCAGGAATGCGGTTGGCTCTGGCTGATGCTGGTGACACTGTTGAGGATGCTAACTTTGTGGAAGCCATGGCAGATGCTGGTATTCTCCGTCTGTACACCTGGGTCGAGTGGGTGAAAGAAATGGTTGCCAACTGGGACAGTCTGAGAAGTAGCCCTGCCAACACCTTCAATGATAGAGTTTTTGCCAGGTAATCTATGGACCTAGTCATTGTGTATTTTAGAGTTGCTTAGTCCTAGTGCATTTTTAAGTTTTCTCTTTTTCACCCCTAAAATAAAATTAGATAATAGTAATAGTTACTATTCATTGAAACCTTTCTTGGGCCAGGTACTGTGCTAAGAACTTTGCATCCATTATCTGATTTTTACCTCATAGCAGCAAGTTTATATAGTAAAGATGTTTGTAGCTAGGTTCGCCAGACGTTCCATTTTAAACGGGACAGAAAACAATGGCACTGTCCTGTTTCAAATGGTACATGTGATCAGCCCACTGACACCTTGAATTTAGCCCAGTGAGGCTAGGCTCAAACGTACCGTTTGAAATGAGACAGTACTGTTAATTTTCTGTCCTGTTTAAAATGGGACATCTGGTCAGCCTAGTTTTAGCTCTATTTTAGAGTTAGAGAAATTGAGGCTTGGAAAAATGAGGTGTTTTAGTAAGTGCCTTGAATCTGGCAATTCCAAACTTGGGATATGAATTTGCTTCCACATTTCTCCAAAGCCCATTCTCATAACCATTTTACCATGCTGTCTTGCACTAAAGTAGGGTGAGTGGTTCAAGGAAAAGTAGATGAAAAGAAATGGAGAATTACCATTTTTTTCCCCCTTTAAAAGACAGGTATCAACTTCTGTGTATCAGAAACCATCCTAAGCACTGGTCTTACAAAGATAAGTCAGACTTGATCCTTCCTTGTTGTCTAGTGGGAGAGAAAAACATTTATCCCACCAATCATAAGTGTAATAATAGGGTGAAGAAATTCAGATGGTGTGTGAGTTCTGAGTTTCTTGGAAAATAAACAGGGTATTTGCAGGGAGAGGAGAAAGCCATGGCAAGAGCATATTATTTATTTGAAGTACAGTGTGTGGAGATGAAACAAGTTGGGGCCAGATAAGGCCATATTATGAAGGGTCTGAGGTAGCCTGAAAAATGTTTTCCTAAATATCCTATGTCAGTTGTTTAAAATGCAACAATTAATCCTAACTACACCTTTAGGTAAGCTATTTTCATATTGCATTTTGACATCGTAACAGTTTTTCATCAGGGAATTTTAAAATAAGCACACAGCTAACAGAGTTGTCCTAAACAGGAGCTCTAAGCAGTGTCAGATGACAAGAGGTACTTAAAAGTAGGTAGGCAATAGGGAGGCTGCAAGAGGCAGTTTTAAGGAACACAAAGATGGTTTTGTAGTTGAGCAGTTTTGAATGTGTCAGGCATTGTTCTCATTTTACTGTTTATTAGTACACGCAGCAGATTTTTATACCTATCTATACTTGCCTTTAAACTCAGTAACCCTTTTTTTTCTATTCAATAGTGAAATGAATGCAGGAATTATAAAAACAGATCAAAACTATGAAAAGATGATGTTTAAAGAAGCTTTGAAAACAGGGTTTTTTGAGTTTCAGGTAGGCTGTTCATTCTTTTAGTAGCTATAAAATGTCAGTATGATTATTATGTATTGTTGCCCTTTTTCCCTCCTGCGCTACCATAACTCAGGTAAAGTGGAGACTGAAAATCTTGCCAAGAAATTTTAAATTCTTCAGTGTATTGTGATTGCAAAGTTTTCTTGATAAAGAGGTTAAATCTAAACATCAGTCATACTTGCCAGGAGAACATGTTTAAGTTGATAAAAAGTAAAGGCACACTTGTTATGATTGATACTTGTCGTTAGTTTGAAAACAGACATTTTCTGAGGTTTTCCACAAGGTGTCAGTATTTCCTCAAGTTTGGCAGCTCAAGTGCCTAAAGTAAAAATGTAGCTTTTACTCAATCAGTTTTGTAAAATATTGCATTGGGATTTATGTCACTTGGTTTTCATAGATGTGGTTAAATAAAGATAATTGCTGAGCATAAGAATATATTGTATTTATAGCCTTTTTTGATACTTAATATCTTTTCTGTTTTGGTTCAACTTTATGTCTGTTACAAAATGTCTAAAATTTTTTTTCTTGAGACTCGTAAAACTGCAGTATCCTATGGACAAAAATTGATATACATTTACTTGTAAATTGTTAAAGTAAAACCTTTACAAAATTTTATTATGGCATTTTAAAAGACTAAAAACTTAAAAATGCATTAAAACAGATACTGAATTTTTTTCCTTTTGATTTTATTTTAAAGAAGTATGAGGCGAGAAATGGTAAATAATTTCAAATTTTATAGGCCGCAAAAGATAAGTACCGTGAATTGGCCATAGAAGGGATGCACAGAGACCTCGTGTTTCGGTTTATTGAAGTCCAGACACTTCTCTTGGCTCCAGTCTGTCCCCATGTGTGTGAGCACGTCTGGACACTCCTAGGAAAGGTACTTTATGCATTTAAAATGTTGTGGGAAGTTTGGATTTTGTTCTCATTAAATAAATGTTGTGGTAATGTTATTTCTTAAAAGAAAAAGACTGAAAGTGAGTATTTTAAGAATAATGCTGGATTCAACGTTGTAATTATTACAGTAGGTTAAACTGAAACTATTTCCTGTTTAGACAAATATATTGTGTATGTGCCTTCTTATACACACAGTGTATATGTTTTAAAAACAGGTGACTGTGAAAAGAAAAACAGGTGACTGCATGTATGTGCATATGATTTATCTCCTAATTCCCATTAAGCAATGTTATAATACATTTAAATGTATTCAGACTTACATTTGAATACATGTATAACTAATAGTGTTTTTCCAAGTGTTTGTTAAAATGATGAAAATATTGGGAAATATAAATGTTATGAACTGCTTATAAACAAAGATGGAAGTATGCATTTGCATAAATATTCTTGTTTTATATATAATTCCTGGCATATATAGGGCTGCATATTCAAGGATATTATATTAGCATTCCTACTGTGAGGATAAATTCAATTATTTCTCCCTGACTTGCAGATAACAGATTGACTGGTTTAAGAACTCCTTTCCAACCTTATTAGCTAGACTCTTTTGTATTTTGCAGTGCATGAACAATACAAAAATGTGCTCATGATGTACTCGTGTATACCAGATTGCCATACTTTCAATAGTGGATGTATTAATAGGATAAAAACTGAGAGTGTGCATAATTTATATAATAATGATTAAGTTTAGGCCAATTAGCATTACATAATTTTCTTTGAAAGTGAGCATATGTGTGTGGGTATTAATGTGCTTGTCCAATTGGATGCTAATTAGGAATGGAGAGTCAGACTTCACAGCTTGAATTCCAGGGAACATTTTAGATCAGGGGCTGTGGCAGTGTGCTGTGTGGAGTCAGGGTTTGAACCTTGAGCACACAACTGCAGATGGTAGCCTTGCTATGAAATTGTAATCAGGAATCATTAAAAAGAAACAGAGAATCATAGAATAATTATGTTGTCTAATCTCCCTGAACTATTCTTTTTTATTTAAAAGCCTGACTCCATTATGAATGCTTCATGGCCTGCCGTGGGTCTCGTGGATGAAGTCTTGATACGTTCCTCACAGTATCTCATGGAAGTAGCACATGACCTTAGACTGCGACTGAAGAATTACATGATGCCAGCTAAGGGGAAGGTGAAGTCATTATTTTTTTTACAAAGGCCATTCCTGAGAGGCTATTGGTCAAATAACATTTAACAGTCATGAAAATTAAGACAATTTTCATTACAATGTGTAGGGTTATCTTCATTGGTAATGTTAGTGGCAGCGGTGAGATATGCTGGGGAAGGATCCCTTCATTTTCAGTTTATGTGAAGGTGATGAAGTGTCCTTTCCTTTTCTCTACCCTGTAGAAGACTGACAGGCAGCTGCCCCAGAAGCCTTCGCACTGCACCATCTATGTGGCGAAGAACTACCCGCCTTGGCAGCACACCACCCTGTCGGTTCTCCGCAGTCACTTTGAGGTGATGCCCTCAGCAGTCTTTCCCCCAAGTGTTGTGTGCTGCCTGTGGTGTTTCTGGGGGTTTTTTTGGTAGCTCCCTGGCCGGGAATCGGGAATCGAACCCAGGCCGTGGCGTTGAGAGCACCGAAGCCTAGCCGCTGTGCCACGAGGGAGCCGCCTGGTGTTTCTGTTTTTAGGGTGTGGTGATGTCTGGGGGAAGGGGGACCGGCAGCTTTGTTTAATCAACTCTAGGCAGGGCGTGAGTTTTCTTATCCTTGGTGGCTCTTAAATGGATGCTGAGAGAAAAGCTGCTGCTTTTTCACCACTTTTGAAACTTTCATACAAAAATACACTGACGCTGAATGAGAGCGTGTGGGACTTTTTCATACATGTGGCTGAAGCTACAAAGCATGAGGACTGAGCTTACTGTTTGGAATGGTTGTGACCTGCACACTGAGATTCCTGAAGCCTTAACCTCATTATGTTGAAAAAAATAGAAGCTGGCTATTGAGTAACTCAAAATGTTCAGTTTTATTACTCGTAGAAATAGAGAGTCTGATGTTGTTTTGGGCTCTGTCAGAAAAACAGCTATTAAATATGATAGTTCTATTTAAAGGAAAATCAATATTTAAACTTAGGTCTAGATTTTCCTAAAGAGAAAAATTAAATATTTACCTACCTTTTTCCTTTCACATTGAATGTGGAAACAAAGTATATATTGTAGAAATTTTGCTCAGGATATTAAGAACAGTTATTGGTAGACACAAACCATTAAAGTGCACTTAAAAAAGAAAAAGGGAGAGAAAGAGAGAGATGGCTAAAGCCTAAAAGGTGATAACATAAAGGAAAAATCCTTAGCTTCACTGCTATAGACCTTTATTAGAATTTTGCCTCAGTAACTTTCATACTTGATTAAGAAATACTCAGAAAAACTTTTGCATTTGAAAAATTTGATGGAGAGAGAAGAGCAAATGCTTTTTTATTCCCTGTCACACTATTTTTGTGGATAACTACTTCCTCCTTTGTATGTAACAGGAAAACAAAGTATCCTTTGGATTTTAACTTACGATAGGGAAAAGAGTAAAGCTGCTTTGGCAGGTAGAAAAATTAAACTGTTTCCGTGGATTGCATGTTCATGTTAGCATTTTCAAGGAAGCAGTACAAGAACCAAATATATAATGTCCTACATATTAAAAAATGAATAGTTAACACTCTCCTTTTAGAGGTTGTATTTTTACCATGTATTCATGGACTAGTTGTTATATAGTTTCGAAACAAGATCATCTCTTGGCATTATTTGGAATGATTAATTTTCTTTAAAACTTTTGTTTTCTTCCAAAAGAATTATGAGTCTGTAATCCAGAACAAAGTCACATTGCATATGGCACTTTCTTTGTGACACAAGCAAAAGGAGTGCTTCCTACCCTATTTTTCCTCTTTCATCTGTATCTCAAAGTACCACAATGACAAGTAGAAAAAATTATTTCCTGTGTACCTTAGTAAAGGTAGAATGAAAAGGAAATGGATTATTGGAAATCTTCCTACATGTTGCATGTTCCTACATTTAGACTCATTCCGACCCTTGGGTCTGACACTGTGCTTCTACAATAAGGAGAAGATAAGTCACCCCAAACTCTGAAAAGGCCGCTTGCTTCATTTCTCATTCTGTTAAAGGGGATAGTGATGTTTGCAGAAATGAGTTTACGTTCAGGCAGCACATTTAGGACTTACACATATTAGTGACATATGATCCAGGCATTTGTTTTTGAGTAGATAGAAATGATACTATCTTTAACAGGTCGGTAGCTAGAGATTTCTTTTTCCACGTTTGTGGTGACAGTTTATAACAAAGTGTGTTTAAAAGCAGACATTATATACATCTTTGATTTATAATTGTGTAGTTTTTCATTTTGATGTAACTAATGAAATGCTTCCAGAAGTTGGAAGACAAGATCTTTGTAAGACCATTTTGTTTTCTCACCAGTAAGATCTAATGTTGCAATCCTGGAGGTGCCATTATTGCAGGGAAAACGCTGATGTTCAGCATGATGCACCTGCTTCTCTCCTTTATCCCTCGCATCGTGTGTTCTCCACGTTTGGAGGGAACAGGAGACTGCCTTCTGTGTTAGGCATTCAGGGCTGCACTCCCCTCCGCCGTTCTCCACAGACTGCTGGAGGCCTCCACTCTGCGTCTGGCCAGCTTCCTACAAGCACATCTGTCCTGCATCATCTTTAGTATTTTTCTCTACATTCCTCCCCTCCTCTTTCTTTTTTTTTTTAGAACAACAGTGGAAAATTGCCTGATAACAAAGTCATTGCTAGTGAACTAGGCAGTTTGCCAGAACTGAAGAAATATATGAAGAAAGTGATGCCCTTTGTTGCCATGATTAAGGTAAGCAGTGGCCCTTGCCAGGCTGTGCCCACATGAATAATGATCAGATAGGTCAGTAGAAGGAAGGGGAAACAGTTTGGGTACAGTCCTCCCGAAGAAATCTGCTAAATTAGGAATTTTCGATCAGTGGTTATAGGAAATGACTGATCAGACTTGACCTGTGGAATTGCTGAGTATGTGAAAGTACGTATTGTGGAAGAAAAACTGGTTTAGAATTGCTGCCCTAAAAGACTTTGTTTATGTTCTACCTTTTGTTTTCTGTTTGGGGAGGAAGCATATTCTTTTGTCTTAATTCAGGGTGTTTTTACTCTGTCCTGTTACTGGAACCAGGATTCTACATGAGTATAGGTTTAACTTAACAGAATACACATTATTTATAGACAGTGGCTCAGCTATTGGTGTTTTGGGCCTGATAGTTCTTTCTTGTGGGAGGCTGTCTTGAGCACTATAGGATGTTTAGCAGGATCCTTGGCTTCTACCCACTAGATGCCAGTAGAACTTCCCCCATACCCTCTTCAAGTTGTGACAACCAAAAATGTCTTAATCCGCGTTACTCGATGTGTCCTGGGGTCAAAATCATCACCCGTCCCTCCTGCACCTCCCCCATTAAGAATCATTGCATTATACTCTTACTTTCCTTCATATACATAACTGATCTATTGGTTTTCCTAGCAAAGAGAAACAGAAAGAAGGCTGTATGTTGCTTGAGATCTCAGGCTCTGGGGTCAGGCAAATCTTGGTTCAATCCTGTTGGCCTGCTATTACTTAGTTTTGAGGTCTTAGGCAAGTCACTTAAATTTGTTGGGCAACAAGGGTTTTTTCATCTATAAAATGAGGAAATTAATAGTGTCTACCTTTTAAGATTGCTATGAAGAGTAAATGAAATAGTACAGTTAAAGCAAATACTCCCTGTCAAGAAGTAGGCTTAGTAAAATAAAAATTTATTTTTACGTAAATCAGTGTCTTCGAGACTGCTAGGCATGTAGTGGTTATTCTCGTACTTTAGATTAATTCTTCAAACTTCTAGGCTGCAGATGCCTGCCTGATGAAGACCAAAACTATTGGAGTAGATTGTATTCTTAGGAAAGCCTTTAATTTCTTAGACCAGAATCAGCCACCTGAGCCTTATGGTATTTGAAGTTTCAGGAATGATTTAGAATTCTGGACTGATCTGTATAATCAAGTTATGATGTGTCTGCTGGCATGCTCCTAATTGATTGGTTCTGTACCAAATGATTCAGTGCAATCATTCTCAGCCTATGTATTCAACAAAATATCCCCTTATTTATGCAAAGACAATTAATTTTGATGCATTAACAGAATCCAAAGAAAAGGATTTGAAAAGTAGTTGTATAATATTCAATTCAAGAATTGCTGTTTTTAAAAAACCAGTGTTAGATTATTTGAGTAGTAATATATTTCTTTCAGTAGTACTGGTAATTTGCCAGGCATATCTACCAGTGGTTGGAAACTTTGAAAAATGTTTAATAAATCTGGGAATAAGAAAATGGCTTTTTGCACTTTTTTCACAGGAAAAGAAACAGAACTTGGAAGGTTAATGAAAATAGTATCAGGAATCATGTCAGGTTACTTTCATGTCAGTGCAACATGTTCTAGGCCGTTATCTGTATTTGCGCATGTGAACTTGGGTCTTGCTGGTTACATTTTAAGTGGCAAATGTTTTATTTGATGTTCAAGAAAATTAAGAAAAATTGTTTTTTATGTGCCACAGGATTATCTGAGTAACCATGTAGTATGACTTCTTTGTTTTTATTTTTAAAATTTGCAGGAATATCTTTCAGAATTTTTTGTTTGATTGTTATTATTAATTCACTGGCTTCTGAAATAGCTTTAAAGCTTTGATGTCTTGGAAAAAGACTTGTTTTGGTTACCTGAATGGATATTTTCACACATTTGTTTGACTCCTTGTCAAAGCAAATTCTTTGAGTTTGCATATTCAGTCTAAATAAACAATGATAAAATCATATTTATTTTATGAATTTGAAAGCCTTGTTCTTCCGATCTTTTCGTTGCTGCCTGGCTTCATCTCGTCATACTTTAAATGATAATTACTGAGCTAGTAATTTCATTAATAAGCAAACACAGATAAGGGAAACCATGAGTCCAAGGCTTTTCCTATAACTCTTTCAAGTTTGAAGATTTTATCAATTCAGAGAAGAATGATTGCTTTGGAGGAAATAGATTCTTTTAAACATATTCTTATTGTGATTTTGTTTTTCAAACCATTTTGGCTCTTAGGAAAATCTGGAGAAGGTGGGACCTCGTGT
The DNA here is from genome assembly GCA_004026885.1 of Lyroderma lyra. Taxonomy (NCBI): domain Eukaryota; kingdom Metazoa; phylum Chordata; class Mammalia; order Chiroptera; family Megadermatidae; genus Lyroderma; species Lyroderma lyra. The sequence goes on from PVJL010004179.1 coordinate 52,169, forward strand.
TCTGGATTTGCAGTTAGAATTTGATGAGCAGGCAGTGCTTATGGAGAATATAGTCTACCTTACTAACTCCCTTGAGGTAAGAGGGGCTTAGGATTGTAATAACTAGTTAACTGTAGTCACACAATTCAGTTCTTTTGTTTTATGATAATCCTCTTTATAAACTTCATCTTCGGTGTTTTGTAACTTTGCCAAATATATCAGTCAAAAATTTTTTTGGAGGGACAGAGAATGGGTGGGTATAGAAGTTGCAGGAAGAAAAAATGATCTGTTATTTTATTTTATTTATCACTTATTCTATATGTAAAATACTAGTAGCATACACCTGAATTTCCCCATAAAATTATCTTTTAAAAAAATGAGGAGAGACCTTATAGTGAAATCCTTTAAACTCCCTTATCTTATGGGGTACTCTGAATTGCTTCTTTTTTCCCTCTCCCTTTTAGACCTCAGATTCACAGAATTAGATTAACTAGAATCCTTGGTTCATGCCTGGCCCCCCCCCCTTTTTTTTTTCCTTTTTTAAATTAATAACCAGGAATGTACTACCCAACTCAAGAACTAGAACATTTCCAGTAGCTTTCACGTATTCTCCGTGTTCCATCTTCCTGCCCCAGTCTCAACTTCATATATAGAATCTAAAAATGCTGCCTCTCAGACAACTTAGGCACAAGGAAAGATAATGTGCTCTAGAAAAATTGTCACAAGACTCAAAGTGGTTCTAGTGAGTAAAAAATATGCAGGTTTAGAGTGTGAATAAAATTATTTCATGAAATACTAAAGTGGAACATGGTTACTTCTAAATAAGCATTTCATATCATAATTATAAATGAGTTAATAAATTAATAAATATTAGTAAGCATCTATTTTGAGGATATTTGTAAATACTCATATTATTCATGGAGATAAAAAAACTTGGATCTTTAGAACAATGGGGACACTTACATTAAGGGTCATCTTATATTCAGGCTGTAATATATTACATTTTTGGGTTTTTCTTACTGAGGTGGAAGCCTTTTCTCAAATGCTAAATTTCTGAATTTTATTTAAGTGGAAACATTTTATGCTGATTTTTCATTTTCTCTTATATAGCAGGTAGATGCCAGATTCCATTATAGAAAATGGTGAACATGGCTATATAAATAACCATACTATGAGACATCAATGTTTAATAATTAATTACAGATTTCATTTAATGTTTATATGGAAAATAATAAAATTGCATGGACCATTTCATGTTAAGTGGAGAACCTTTGGTGAAATGAGGAGATGATTAATTTTAATTAAGTGATACTAATGACTTCCATTTTTTCCCTCTATTAGCTAGACCATATAGAAGTCAAGTTCGCCTCTGAAGCAGAAGATAAAGTCAGGGAAGACTGCTGTCCTGGGAAACCACTTAATGTTTTTAGAACAGAAGTAAGTTCAGAGAATCTCACAGAATCATTTCATTGCATTTCAGAGCTAGAAGAGACTTGAGCGATCATTACATCTAAACCAGTCATTTTAAAGGTGGAAGGAAGGGAGGTCCAGAGAAGTTAAGTCAGCGGTTCTCAACCTGTGGGTCACGACCCCTCTGGGGGTCAAACGACCCTTTCACAGGGGTCGCCTAAGACCATCGGAAAACACATATAAGATATTTACATAACAGCAGTGACATTACAGTTATGAAGTAGCAACGAAAATAATTTTATGGGGGTCACCACCACATGAGGACCTGTATTAAAGGGTCACGGCATTAGGAAGGTTGAGAACCACTGAGTTAAGTGATTGGTTTGGTCCAGGCCACATAGGTTGTCAGAAAAGGGACTAGATTTGAGGTTTTCTGATTCCCTGGTTGGCACAATACTCTACTATGGTGGATGGCATCAGATCTTATTTGTGGGTTTAAAAAATAAAAATGTGACTTTCAAAACCTGGCTTTTATTTAGAAATATGGTGCAAATTGAAATATAAGACTTTTTTTTTTTTTTTTTTTTTTTTGGTATGTGGGTAGCTCCCTGGCTGGGAATCGAACCCAGGCCGCAGCGTTGACAGCACCAGCGCCGAAGCCTTAAGCCACTACACCACCAGGGAACTCCCAACTTTTTTAAATAGTGAAAAGGCACTTTCATTCTTCAGCTCCTTCTTGGTCTGATAATGTTATTCAAGAATTTTTGGATTCTGGCATAAATGAGATTGATATATTGTCTTAAGTTATGCTGGAACTCCTTTTTATCCCTTATTTTTTGGCCATTATTGGTGAAGATAAATAGGTTTGGGAGTTTTGTGAGATCTATGTATTTACTCTCAAAGAATGCATTGAGAATGGCAGCATTTGGCAGAGTCCCGTGGGCTGCAGTTGTGTGAGAGCCCCTGAAATGCCCGACTTTTCTTAGTAAGCAGAGTACTTGGATATATCTTGTCACTTTTACCACATGTAATTGAAAACCCAGCAAACAGAAAAGTCCTATTTTCAGAGAATGAGGTAATCGTGATCATGGAGACGTCTTGAATTTATCCTCATGTCATCGTTACATTAAGATAGGGTGGCTTTTAGAAGTGCAGGCATTTGGGCCTTGCAGATAGACACTTGCAATAGTGTTCCTTATACAAATATGTTTATTTCAAGCCACTTTCAATCATTCCATTAAGCTATTAGGTATTTAAATCTCTTGCAAGACTTTTTTCCACTTAACATAATGAGCAGGGTCTTTGATGATATGGCTTATGTAATGTAGGAGATACTGTGGCATAGAACTGGTTTAACCCTGCCTCTTACTGTTATAGGACCTTTGCTAAAAGGGTTCTTAAAGAACTACCTTTCAGGATATAGGAATAATGTCTTAGAACATGCTTCGGGGAGTTCCCCAGTGGTGTAGTGGCTTAAGGCTTTGGTGCTGGCACTGTCAACGCTGCAGCCTGGGTTTGATTCCCAGCCAGGGAGCTACCCACATACCAAAAAAAAAAAAAAAAAGAACATGCTTTGTACAATGCCTGGCACATAGTAGCAATTCAACAAATGATGGTAGTTACGTAAGAGAAAATATAATAATTAGTATCCATCATCAGTATTGATACATGTAGTCATAGTCATTTTAGCTAGGCATTTGGTTGTAAGCATGAGGTGTGTACATCTTTTCTTTCATATTTGAGTATCCCTTTGTCATGATTTTAGAATACCAGAATTAAATTTGTTTCTCTTGGGGCAATAAGCATGTAGCAGAGATTGCTCCTCCCTCAGCAGTATTCACCTTTGATTTTCTGGAATAGTTATTTTCTCTTTGTTTTCCTAGCCTGGTGTGTCAGTTTCCCTAGTGAATCCCCAGCCATCCAATGGCCACTTCTCAACCAAAATTGAAATCAGGCAAGGAGATAACCGTGATACTATAATCAGACGTTTAATGAAAATGGACCGAGGAATCAAAGGTAAGTGGTTTCCCTGCAATGCGATGAGTTCTAAGCAGAGAGGGGAGAGAAAAGTAACTGGCTTGCTTAGGACACTGTGTAACATTGCGGAAAGAGTTTCAGACCCCAAATCAGGACACCTGTATTCTCTATGGGACTGAGTGACTCAGTAGACTGGTGACTTAGCCCACGTCTCTTAAGCTCTCACCTGATCTCTCTTTTAGTAAAATGAGGACAGTGGATTCGATATTTTTCCATGACTCCATCTAGCTTTCATATTGTGACAAGCAGTTTCTCTCAGAGGTTTTCAGAATTAAGGACACATTCTGTTAATACTCCAAACTAACCTGCCCAGTTGGGTCTGTTCATGGGGAAGGAAGAGAAACAGTAAATGTTACTGAGTGTGTGCCATTGACTAGCCATTGAATCCTTTTGTGACACTATAATGTAGAGAGTATTATTATTATTCCCCTTTTACAGATGATGAAGTGAAGGTCAGAAAGGCTGTATAACTTGCAAGGTTATATTCCTGGAGCTGGAATTCAGACTTGGGTTTGTTTGGCTCCAAAGTTCATATTCTTTCTTCTAAACAATGTGCCTCCAGGTGAAATTTGTAAATAATCTTAATTCCTTATCAAGATTAAGTCTAGATCTTCTATGGTTAGATTTAGTGTAATAGTTTATGCTTTTTTTCTCATTCCTCGGCCAGGTCTTAGACTGAGCATAATGTGAAGCCAGTGTGTGTCTGTATAATTTTTCTTCCCAATTATGAAGACAAATTAACGTTGAGGTTCCCCATTTTACATGATCTATCCTCTTCTTGATGGCAATCAAGAATTGATTAGGCCACATTCCATTAGTGTAAAATTTTTCTGAGAGGATTTACAAATCCTAATTTATGGAACTGTATTCAGGGTAATGGTATCCCATTAGCATAGACTTAAAATAGTCCTTTGGAGTTCATTCTACTATGTATTTTTTTGTTCTCTTGAAGTCATTTCCCCTGCCTTCTGTGGATGTTTCATGTGCAGTGCATGTAGGAGTAAGTGTGTATGTAGGACTGTGCGTGTGTACTGGGGTTGGGGATCCACGAAGTACTGTCATTAGAAGGGTGCATTGGGTGAAGAAATAGGGACTAAGCTATTGATGTACATCACCAGAATCTAAGGAGAAACTGCCAAGTCCAGTAAGAACAGTGTGTGCGTGGGTCATGTACAGCGCAGGAAAGGTGAAATTATTTCCCGCTGTGGTAGTCAGCGATGACTTGATGGAGAAAATATTGTTTGGATGAGGTCTTGAAAATTGTACCTGTGAGGGTGAAGGGAAAGGGTGGGAAACAATAATGCTTGTTTTACTGTGAAACAGCCATAAATGCTTCTGTTTTACATATTACATGGCTGGATACTTTCCAGACAGCCCTTGTATTAGAGCTAGGGATTTTATTATTTGTAGACTTTTTAAAAATTGTGGTAAAATGCGCATCAAATTGACCATTTTAGTAAATTTTAAGTGGATAGTGCAGTAACATTGTTGTGCAACCATCACACTCTAGAACCTTTTCATTATCCCAAAATGAGACCCTGTACCCATTAAATATTAGCTCCCCGTAATTTTCCCTCCCTCTAGACCTGGTAACCACTGTTCTCCTTTCTGCCTTTATGTATTTGACTGTGTAAGTGGAACTAGGCAACATTTGTCCTTGGGTGTTTGGCTTATTTTACTTAGCAAAATGTCTTCAAGATTCACCCATGTTGTAGTGGTGTTTCTCATGCTCTCTCACTATACCCGGTACTGTGGAGAAGACTGGTGCCATCCTTAGAATGTATAGGCCACAGAACTTGAAGAATTTGAAATATGAACACATAGGAAGCCATTTTGTGGCTTTCCATTTGTCTGTTTTATATTGCGTAGATCCAGTCACAAGAAAATTTTGTAATAGGAAGAATTCTTCACTTTTAAAGACAATAGATGTTGGATGGACCCCTTGGATAGGATTGTTCTGAGGTTGTAGCCCATGAGAATATGCATTCCTGTATTGAGAATTGTATTGCATAGTGTTAAACCTGTCCCCCTTTAAAATTCACTGAGATACAGCACTGACTAAACTTCAGCTTGTACTGAAGTGTGTTTTCTATATCTTGTCTTTTCTCACTGAGCCTCTGGCATAATTCTTACATCCTCTGTCATACTAGCTGGGAGTGGTATTATCATAAAATGCTTTATGTTTAGTGTTAGTAGCTGCTGTGAATTTTAGAAAACAGATAGATGTGTTAGGGGAGTTTGAAATTGATACTCTTCCAAATATCTGTAGAGGAGCTGTAACTGTGAGACTTTTTCCAAAACCCCTCAGGATGCTTTGGGGTCTAAGGGGGGCTGAGTATGTGAGATGGAAAAAGAATGAGGTTCAATGAGATTTCTTGATCATCTTTTGAATAGCCAGGAAGTCGTCCAATTAGTGTCAATTGTATTGAGGGTGATTATAATGTAGGTCTAGGAGGAACTGGGCTAAAACCATCATTTTGGTTTGCAACTATTTGATGATAATGACTTTAAATCACTCACAACCCATGCCCCATTTGAACTAATAACTTGGAGGTGAAAGGCTCCATTTCACATTATCAATCCCTAGGAACTTTCAATCACTCTCATCTCTTCTCTAAGGGCCTTAATTTCTCTGTAGTTGCAGACTCAGATTTCAACATTTTCAATGATAAAAGAGGTCTAGGATAAGAAAAGGTAGTAAAACCACTAAGAAAGCTCCAAGATTTATTGGCGGTAATGAACTACATGGTGAAACATCAAAGCAAATCTGTTTTGTCACTTAGGAGCCTTATTGAGTATTAAGACTTCTTTGAAATAGTTTGATTCGGAATTGCTTGGATGATGAGGGAGGTCTGTTAGAGAGAGAGAGGTGGAGGGTGCAGGCAGATCTGTAGTAAAAGGCCTTGTACGTAAAATCTGCTGGCAGGACTTGTCACTGCTTCCGTAGCAAAATAATTTGGTGTCACTGAAGTGCGTGTTAAATTGTAATAGCTGTTAAAATGAATCGTATTCTTCCTCCAGAATAAGACTGTGCCTGCCGTGCAGGCTGTGTCTGCTCCTTTCCCATTTTAAGTTTCAGAGCTGTGCTGTATCTGGGAATAGATTATATGGTGTCTGCAAAGACTCTCCAAAGACTCTCAGGCAGGGTTTGCCTTCAAGGTAGTTGCAGGTAATTGCTCTGTAAGCCCCAAGGTCCCTGCTCTAAACTTTCAGTCCTTCAGTCCTTGTCTCCCAAGGAGAGTAGAATGCCTGGATAACTTGTACTGCTGGCATGGCCACCAGCTGCTTTTTATCTCTTATCCTTCTCTTGCTAAGCTTCATACTCTCAAAGCATCACAAGGGAGTGTAACTCACAGACCACCCAGCGATATGCTTTAGCAAGGAGTGGGAGGTAATTCGGGAAATGTCATCTGTTTCTGTGCATCAGGTTAAGCATAACTAGCTATGCTACACTTAGATTGAGCTATAAACCCAGAGTCAGCATTTGTAGTCATTTATGGTGTTTTTCCACCATATAAAAATAAAGCCATTTGATGTTGGGAAGTCTCAAGATTGCGGAAATAAATAAATTTCTTTCAGGCTCAGTTGTTGGCAGGATTGTTGGATCATAAATTTGTTCAAGACACAAGTGCTTTCTTTGCCAGGAGCCATCGTATCAGCTTGCACAAGAGCAAATCAGGAAACGCTTAAGCAGGGGAGGGTTGGCAGTTATCCAGAAGCTTAAAATTCTAAAATCTGTGCCCTTTCCCCCTGCCCTTCCCCTTCTCTACTTGTCTCTAATCAGCTTGTCAATACAAACACTTTCCTCCTCTGAGCAAAGCAAGAAACTGGTAATGCTGTTTATTAGAGTAGCAATTCTTTTTCCAAAGTTACAGTTTTAACATATTCCAGAAAGCAAGACAGAAAGAGAAATAAGTTTTAGACTTTTGATATTCTGAAACACGGTTAATGGAAACATATCAAAAGAGATTTGAGAGCCCACATAGGATAACGCACAGATGTACACTCAGCTCTTCCCCTTGGTTAATAATTCCAGGGCACGAGTTACACAGGATCTCGGACACTCTTTGATCTGGGTGAAAGCTGACAGGATGACGATTTGTTTGATTTTGCTTTGCTTTCTGAGATTGGGTCCTCTCTCATAATCTGATGGAAATACTTTTTTTGTGTGTGTGTTTTTTTTGTTTGTTTGTTTGTTTTGGGGGGGGTAGTTCCCTGGCTGGGAATCGAACCCAGGCCGTGGCGTTGAGAGCACCGAAGCCTTAGCCACTGCACTACCAGGGAACCCCAGACTCAGGCCTGGGTTTGAATCAGTGACGGTCGTTAAATGTTCATGTTGATGATCTCTCTTGCTGTTAGATCTTTCCAAAGTGAAACTGATGAGGTTTGATGATCCACTGTTGGGGCCTCGGCGAGTTCCTGTCCTGGGAAAAGAGCACACTGAGAAGACCCCCATTTCTGAGCATGCTGTTTTCCACGTGGACCTCCTGAGCAAGAAAATTCATCTCACCGACAATGGGCTACGGGCCGATATTGGTGATACAATTATCTATCTGGTTCATTAAACTCATTCAAATTGGAGATACTTCTTTGTGCCTGCAGATTGGCTATGAATCTTAGGCCGGACCTAATAGAGTTCATTTCTAACCATCAAATTCTGCGTGTAAACATAATCATACCAAGTCCTTGGATTCCTGGATCTAATAAATTTTTTTTTCTTCTTAGGGCTCTAAGAGAAATAGTTTATACCATACTTTGTTTTTGTTTTTTAAACAAATGATTGCTAGTTCCCAGAAGCTGCTAGTCTTTGAGATTTACACAAAAGTGTGAGTATGCTTCTTTTAGGAGGTATACTTTATACTATTTATGAAGGCTAAGGCCTAACAACTTTTTATATTATATCCATTATGGAGTTAGGTATATTTCTCTTTTAAAAAGTAAATTGGACAGCTAGTTTTACTTTTTATTTATTTCATTTATTTTTTTATTCAATTTATTGGGGGTAACCTTGGTTAATAAAATTATATAGGTTTCAAGTGTACACTTCTATAATACCTCATCTGTACGTTGCATTGTGTGCTCACCCAAAGTCAGCTCTCCCTCCGTCACCATGGATTGGGCCCCCTTCACTCTCTCCTACCTCCTCTCCCCCCACCCTTTGGTAACCACTAAACTGTTGTCTGTGTCTCTAAGTTTTTGTTTGTCTTGTTTGTTTGTTGCTTTCCATTTTATATCCCAACTATGAGTGAAATAATAATAATAAAAAAAAACCTCTCATCATGATTTAAAAGAACAAATGAGACTATTTTGGAAGGCAGCTGTGCTCACCACTGTACCACCAACACCTCACCCAATGAGACTATTTTGACTTGACTATGGTTACTAAGTATTTTGTATATGTGCTGCCGAAGCGAGCACTGTTACTAAGTAGCTTGTAGAAAGAAGAAAATGTCTTGTATTTATAAGAACTTTTTTAGCTTTAATATATTCAGTTAACCATCAATAATGTTTTTCCAAGGATAATATCAGTAGTTTATAAGCAGTTCATTGCATCCACACTTAAAAGATAGGGTTTTTCCCTCAGAAATAATGCATTTATCCCATTTCTCTTGAGTCCAGTTGTATTTAAAGACCATGCCGATTCTACTGAACGTTTATTCCTTTGTTCTTGCTGGAATGTCTTTTGATATTGCCTGTGCTGTCTGTCTTCATTTGAGGACAACATTCTAGGTATTGACTGGCAGAGGAGAAAATATTTCCATTTCTTGAAGGGTTCAACATGGGGAAAGACCCTAAGAACCTGAACCTTAACTTTCGTGTCATGTAGAGATTTTATTGAGCATCTTTATTTTGCTCTCCATCTTTTGAGTTTCCCAGGCCTAGTTGAATGTGAGTAGAACTGAAAAATCCCATAGAGATCATCAAGTGCAAATCATCATTGATCTGCTGGGGCAGGCGGTAGAGCATAGTAGGTAATAGGCACTGAAGTCAGACTAGCTAGGTTAGATTTCCGTTTCTTCCGTTTGCTGCTTAGGTGACCTTGGCCAATTACTCAGGTTATTTCTCCATCTATAAAATAGAATAATGCACCTAATGCCAGGCTTATTATGAGATGTTTAGATGAAACAATCTAGGAAAATCAGCATCATAGTGCCTGGCAAGTGGTAAGCCTTCAGTAATGTTATTGATGATGATGAGCCTTTAGTAAATGTTAGTGAATAGTAATAATAATAATAAAAGCAACCAGGGTGTATTGGCTTAAGATTGCTATAGGCTATAACCAAGTCATTTGTATTAGTTCCTTTGGGGCCACTGTTTCATTGTTTGCCTGCCTTTAGCTTCGTTTGCTACTGCCTCAATGTGCAGAGCCTTAGCTAGTCCCCGCTTGTGTAATAGCAGTGTAAGCGTTTACCACAATTTTATCCAGCCATTCTCCTGTGGGTGTGCAGTTAGGTTGTCTTAAGTTTTTGTTACTTCACAGAGTCTGTATAGAATTATATAGTGAGTAACTTTGCGAATATGTTTGTGGAGGTATATCTGTAGAGTAAATTTCTGGAAGTGGGCTTGTAGGTCCAAGTATAAATGCTTATGTAGTTTCATCCTGGGCAAGAAGGCATCTTAGGCAGAGGGTACAGCAGGTATAAAGGCTCTAAGGTGGGGACATGAAGCTGATGTACTGAGAGAATGAAGGGCGATAAGGCCACACGAAGAAACAGGCCTGGAGATGGAAAGTGAGCTGCCCTGTACGCTAGTGGCAGGGCCGAGTTAGGACCCTGGCGTCTGTAGTTCTGGTTCCTTGCTGCACTTCTTACACAAGGAAGGCATGCATGGGAAACAGGATCATATTTGATCAAGGGCAGCATTGTCAGGGCTATTAGGTCAGAGGAGGGAGAAGATTATATGGACCAGAGTCAGGTGGGACATGAAGGGTGACCAGGGTTGGAGTAGCAGTTGAAGGAAAGCAGGGCCACACTCCTGGCTTTTATAGTAGGCGTGGATGAGGGCTTGGGCGTGAGAACAAATGCGTGGCTCATCTGGGAGATGATTCCAGGAACGGAATGTTTATCTTGGAGGAATAAGAGGAAAACTGGAAACAGATAAGTCAGTTGGGCCTTATTATAAAGATTCTTGGATTCCAGGATAAAATTCAAAGTTGCTTTAATTGTCTGGAGAATCACTGCAAATTTTTCAAGTGGGACTGAGATGGTATGCACCTCATGTCATCTGTAGTTTGTGGTAGTTGCACCCAAACTTCTGCAGTCTGTGGTAGTTGTGTCCAAAATCTAATGAATATTTATCAGATATCTATGTGCTTGGCTCTGAGAGGTTTCAGTGTTAGCTGATACGTCGTTAAATAGTTTTTTCTCCTTAATATCTTTGGACATAACCTCACATTTGTATGAGAAAATACTCAAATGCCACCCAAGACTTGCAGCATCAATTAAGTGTTCTAATTGCCTACGTCTGTGCTTAGAGCTTAACTGGTTATCAGGTTGGAGCGGAGCAGGGAACCATGCATACGAAAAACAGAAGAGCAGGATCGGGCATGAAGCTTGCTGTGAAGGGCTTAAGGAATGTGACAAAGGAGTACTTAACTACATTTTCATTTTGGAGCAGTAGATGGTAATTTGTTCTGTTCCTGGTTTTCCTTAAACCAGAGTTAGGTCTGGAGGGCGTGCGCCATCCCACAATTTAGCCACTGACCACCTGTGTCTGTAGAGCACTTGAAACATGGCTGGTCTGAATTGAGGCATGATGTAAAAGTGTAGAATATCCTTGCAATTTTAAAGACTTAGTATGACAAAGAGAATATAAAACATCTCAGTTTTCTTTCATATTGATCACATGCTGAAATAATATTTGGAATAAATTGGGTTAAATATATTAAAATTAATTTCATATATTTTCTCTTTTAAAAAATATAGCAACTTGAAAATTTTAAATCGTATATGTGGCGGGTATTATATTTCTATTGGACAGTGATCTGGAGGCAGTGAAATTTGGATTAGACATTATTTCCCATTGCATCATAGCAGGACCTACATAATATCAATTCGTCCTACTCTTCCATTCATAGTGGATTTGATTAATTTCCTGAACTCTCCATTTAAAAACTACATTTTGATCACTTCCAGAATTTCCCTTATAAAGATATATATATATATATATATATATATATATATATATATATATATATATATATATATTTAAATCAGTTCCAGAGTTTTTATTGTACATATAGTTTAGAAAAACATTCTCAGAACTTTCCATTGTAAAGATACATTTTGGGTATTTCTGGAACACTCCAGAGTAAAGGTACATTATTTCTTTTGCAACTAGAAATCTGTGGAGTGATATTTTGGCACCTTGGGAATGTCCTGTTCCCAGTTTTTTACCTTATGGTTTTATACCTGTTGAAGATCTTCTCCTGAATAAGTTATGTTGAGGGCTATGCAAGATAGTGATTTTCAAATGCTGTATTTTCTTTTTCATAAGTAACTGTCATTCTTCTTTTAAGAAGAACATTCCCTTTCCCCCCTTCTTTTCCATTTAATTTTTAGGAGCTGTGTGCCATGTGGTTTAGTCATGTCATACAATAGGTGTTTGATTAGGAAAGTTGGGTATAAATGAAATTTTAAATATGGAATCGGCTTACACGTGCAATGGTTCACTCTTCAAAGGAATCTTACTATAAGTCGTTTTTGCAAAGCAGGTAATCACCTCTTAATTTTTGTGATTCTTAAGTTAAACTTGAGTTTTTATGTATAGCACATTTATTAGCACATCTTTGAGTGATGTTTCCTATCATGTTTCCAACACCGTGCTAAGAACTTGGAATAGAGCCGGAACCAAAGAAACATGGCTATCCTTCATGTAGGACGCATTCTTACAGTTAAAGAAGACAGCGAGAGTTGCCCAGAACTCAGTGAGTGAAGGCACTTGTGAAGCTATACCTAAGGAATATTGATTTGGGAGGTATTACATGGACTTTTTCTAACAACCCTGCTCAAGAAAATTCTTTGAAGTTCAGAACCCTAAACAATCATTCTCTATGGGTCTGATGAGAGGAATATGCACTAGAGTTGGCACTTTCCTCCTGTTATCTTTCTAATGTAACATTGGATTATGATTGCAAGACCCCTCCCTCACCTGGCATTTTAGTCTAATATTTTTTCCGGTAAGGACATTTTCCCAGTGTTTCTGGGCTCCACACTCAATGAGGTGTGTCCTAGAGGCATATTTCAGAGGCTCCTGAGACCCTGAAGATCCAGAGCAATAGGAAGGCTGGCCTAACTCTGCCTCACGCACTGGAGTTCGTGTGAGCTGGAGTAGGAAAGCAGCAGCACCACCTTACTGGCATGACCAGTGAAGTTCATGGGAGAGTAGGAGATCTAAGTTTTAGAAAGCCCCAGACTTCAGAGGCTCCGGACAACCCAGTAGAGCTCAACATTTAGGACACCCATCTTCCATGAGATGGATTCAAGTACATCTTCTTGCTGAACTAGGATGACGAGAGGCCCCTGCTGTGTCCCAGCCATGCTGCGTGGCAGAAATCTGTAGGCTTTCGAGTCTTCTAAGGGAAGGTGGTTAAGTGACACTTAACTAGGTAAATGTTTACTAGAGGTATCTCTCAGCACAAAGGGATTTTCACCAAAGATGAGTTTGTCTGTTTGTTTCTTCAGTTTATACTGTATCTTCATTATCTCCAGGTTAGTAAGATGGACATGTGCACAGTTAGGTGTGTACCTGTCTTTGTAAAGAAATAACATGTCTGTCAGTTACACTGCTATGATGTCAGGTTCTAGAATATCAAGAACATTCTTTAGAAGAACTGTTTCACTTTGAATCAAACCCAGGTTTAGACTCTGAGCTTATTGCCACAGGGAAAAAGATAGCCCAGGCAACAAGATAACACCTGTTGCTATGAATTGGTTTGGAAATGACTTCTCTAAGTTTCCTGAGGATGTTTCCTTACTCGGTGTGCACACACCTCTGTTGCTTTCACTCCTGTCATCCAAAGATGAACATTTTATTTCCAACTTGAGGTAGGGAGAAGGGTGATTTCTTACCCCCCACCCCCAGCTTTTGCTCTGTGGTTGGAATATCAAATCAGCGTCTTACAAGGAGCCAGGGAAAGGAAGATGGGCTTGGCGGGGAGGTAACTGCGGTCATCGCCCACGTGTACTCGAAACGGGCATCTGATGAGTGAGTTCTTTCTGGCCTGGCTTGGCTCTGGGAATGAGGAGGTCGGGCTTCGGGGAAAGGATGTCTCTTTATCCTTAACTTAAAATGTTAAACCCTGACCAAGTGAAACTATTTCTTTCTGGTGACTGCCAGTGATTCTCACCCTTTTGAAATGAAAACTGAAGGGTTTTGGCTTTGGTTCAGAGTTCGAAGCAATCAAGGAGGCCTGAGTGGAAGTTAGAATGAATTCTTAGTGTGTTAAGTTTCAGTAAGGAAGAGTGTTACATGGTATTCCTCCCCTTCCGCCCCCCCCCCCCCCCCCCCCCCCCCCCCCCCCCCCCCCCCCGAGCACCAGCCATGTGGGGACATTCTGTGGGGGAGGTGCTTAGCTGCTAGAAGAATAGAGTGAGGTCAAAAGTGGGAGGGTGTGTATTTCATTTATCTCCTAACACTGTTTCTTGGTAGGAGCAGATAACTAGAATGATTGGAGTCAGCCTCTTGCCTCCCTCTGCTTCTATCAATCAAGGTGACCATCCCCTTGCTTTGCCCGAGACTCTCATTATAGCACTGGAAGTTCTCCATCCTGGGGAAATCCTTAGTCCTGGGCAGACCCTGATTGAAATGTAAGGTATTTGGGTATAGCACACGGCCACTGAAAGCAGCCCCAGATCTCCTTCCTCCGTTCTTTGCCTCTCAGAAAACTGTACGGAATACCCTACAGTATGCACAGGACCCTTAAGTTATAGTAACAATAGCTGCTGTTGACCATGTGCCTACTGTGTGCCAAGTACATAATCTTGTTTAATCCCCCTGGCAACCACGGAGGTAGACTATTTTAAATCCAGCTTTATGGAAGAGGAGACTAGACTCGAGGTCAGTGACAGGTTGTACTTCCCGAGGTGAACCAGCTAGAGTGCAGCAGAGCCGTATTTGGACTTCAGTGTGCCTGAGACTAGACTCTGCCATCTTTCCTTGCAATGAAGAATCTGATGGCGAATGGGCAGCTGCTCTGCTTTAGCAAAGCTCTGTGACCATCAGCTTCACCCACTGTTTTCCAAACTCATCCCTATTAATGGTTTTTAAGATTTTCTGGGGTAGAGGATAAATAGAGCTAAGAGCTGTGCAGGAAGCTACAATAGCTACTTTTGTCTGATCCCTTTAGCAACCCCTGAATAATTAATCAGTTCTAAAAAGGAGCTACTAAGTGCCTGGCACATAGAAAGTGCTCAGTGAAGGGTTGCTAGGCTTGTTATAATTAGGACAAATGAGCTATAATCTTGAACTGATATGTTTTAGCCAGTGCTTGTCAATTAAAATGTATTAATATAAAAATCACCAAAGATTCAGTATATGAAGGAAATACGCTGAACCAGGTAGACAGTTTTAAACAGGACAGAAAACAACGGTACTGTCCCATTTCAAACGGTACGTATGGTCAGCCTACTGACACCAGTATGTGCCGTTTGAAACGGGACAGTACCGTTGTTTTCTGTCCCGTTTAAAATGGTAAGTCTGGTCAGCCTAGAAGGAAAGAAACTCCAAATGTATTTCTTAAGTTCAAAATTAGGTAAAACCCACAAAAACCAACTTTTATTTTCACTATGGCAAAGCTGTCCTCTGAGTTATTTGATTTGGAATGGATAGGTGACAGGCTCCTCACCATAATAAAAGGTGTTACGCACATAATGCTGAGATAGGAGCAGAAAATTGTATTCTAGGGCCGCAAACTGTAAATGCTCTATTTCAGGGGAAAATTGAATCCAGGGGCTCAGCCCTAAGAAATTCCTTTACTAAAGTTGAAGATAACTGGAAGTTCTTCGTATAATGACGGAAGTGCCAACTTGTGGGCATCACATGGAGGTAAATCCTCCGCTTGTGTGGAATGTGCGGAGGGATGCCAGAAGCTTTTAGGCCACTCTCTGCTTTTATTTCATCGAGTCACACCTGAGAGTTGTGCCTTTACTAGAGAATGTAGCACAGTTAAGGTCACATGACTTTTAGCTAGACTGGAGGACCCAAACACAATGGAACAGACGTGTGAATTCATTTTGATCCACTAGGTTTCAGGGTGCTGAATTCTAAGGGTATGGGGAGAACCAGCATGCACCCCCTGACCTCAAGGTACTCTCATGGAAGTAGAAATAAGCTATGTGTAAAGGTAGTTCTTTCAGGGCCAGTTTGAAATTCTCATAGGTGTCTTAGTCTACTCAGACTGCAAATAGTATTAATAAAATACCATAGACTGGGTAGCATAAAGAACAGAAGTGTATTTCTCACCGTTTAGGAGCCTGTAAGTTCAAGATCAGGGTGCCAGCACGGCCAGGTTCTGGTGGGGCCTTTCTCTCTGGCTTGCAGCCTTCATGCTATATACTCGCTTGGTCGTTCCTGTTCTTACAAGGCCAGCAATCGTGTCGGGCCAGGATCCCACCCCCATTCCTCATTTAACCTTATTTATCTCCTAAAAGCCCTGTCTACAACTGCTGTCACATTGGGGACTAGCTTCAACCTTCAGCATAAGAATTTGGGGGACACAATTCAGTCCATAGCAATATGCTCTCAACCTGTGTTATAACATGTGTTAAAATCTACCCATACCATACATTATATCCATGTGTGTGTGTGTGTGTGTGTGTGTGTGTGTGTGTGTATTTGCTCAACAATAAATGAAAGGATTTTTATAATTTTGCTTTTGAAATTCTTTGGCCATGAGTCATTCAGGACTGGCTGCTGCTTCTCAGCAGTCATTTATACTTGAGACTTTTTTTAAAAAAAAATGAGAATTTTAAATTGTTTTCAAATGTAATAAAATATTTGTGAATTCTAAATCTGACCATTCATGAGTGTGATGTAATGCTAGATTTTTGTGTTTGAAGCATTAATTAGTTTCTGTTTGGCTGTTTTTGTATTTTGGAGCCAAGACTTTTTTCCAGGTCTCACTTTTGTAGGGTTTTTGAAATGTTTGTTAGGCCCTAAGCCTGTCTGGACTGCCTGAGGGATGGGAGGGCTGGGCGGGTTTCACAGCTGCACCTCACACTTCTAGACGGGTAGCTCCCAGCCCGAACCTCTCTTCCCAGGTCTAGTACAGCGTTTCCAGCTGTGTGCTGGGCGTCCTCCTGATGTCTCGCTGGCACTTTAGACTGTGTTCTAAGCACCCTCTTCCTTTCCAACCTGCCTCCTGTTCCGGGAAGTGGCATGCTGGGATTAGAACTGAGACCTCATGCTTGCAAATTTGAGAATTTAACTATTATGAAACACTGGGGAAGTACACAGGACATTTTGGAAGCAGATAGTTTGAGTGACAGGATTTGGAATAATCTTGCCATTAATAGAGACGGGGTGAAAAGTCAGAGAAGGGATGATGGAGGAGGGAGGGGGATGGTGAGGTCAGCTTGGGCTGTGCACTAAGGGCCACTTAGCCTCAGTGTGTCCCTGTCCCCTCTAGAGCCACATAGCATCAGTGTGTCCCTGTCTCCTCTTTGTCATCCCATCTGGGCTCAATGGCTGTTCTTCTGAACCGTCTTCTTTGTTTCTAAGTGAATCACCCTCCTTGACTCTCTAGGAGCCATGCGCCAGTCCAGGCCGTGGTGAAGCAGCCTGTCCGGGGGGCCAGTGGCACGACCACAGTCACCACGATTGTCCGGACCGGCGGGGACTGGAGCACCGGCCTCTTCAGTGTCTGCAGAGATAGGAGGATTTGTATGTCTCCTCTCTTCATTTAAGTTCTTCTTTACTATCTCCTTTCCCAAGACATCGGTGGGTGGAGAAGCTACATCAGGCACAAGGACAGAAATGAAGTGGTTTCAGAATCACTGGACTAATCCTCTAGTGACTCAGATGTACTCACTGGCAGGAAAAGTCTTGCTTTTCAGAGATGTGGATGCTGTTATAGAATAAGTGGTGACTTAAAGATTTTTTTTTTATTCAACAGCAGAGTCCACTGTTGGCAAAGATTCAAGAAAAGGCTCCCTCTTCTGCCTCTGGTGGGAGTATAAGTTGTGCAACCTTCCCAGTGGGTGGTTTAATAATGCACGGAAAAAGAACCTCAAGTATTACATAGCCTTTGACCCAGTAATTACGTTTTCAGGCATTTAGTCGAAGGACGTAAATCACGAGCAAAGATTCAGCAACAACATTACATTCTGCAGCTTTGGTTATTTGAGCAACAATCTGGAACCTACATGTTCAGGGGGGCACCCATCCAGTGAATTATCACACGCTGTCAGACTTCATGGTGTGGGATAACATCTAACGGGATGAAAAGACGTCTGGGGTACGTTTTTAAGTTAAAGAAGCAGATGGTAAAACTATATGCCACATTTTGGGGGGAACTAGAAAAGTATTCGGAAGGGTACAAGTACAGATGTTCAACATCAGCTGTCTCCAGAAGGAAGGCTAGTGAATTTCTCTTTCTAGTATTTCTCTGAAGAATGTGTAGTACTCATAACAATAGGAGCTACCACGAAATGAAGCCCCCTTTGTAGAGGGATGTCTTTGCAGACAGGATTCGGCTATGAGGAGGTACCAGCAATGCTGTCCTCCAGCCACACGTTTTCCCCCTGGGTTAGAAGTTCAAAGCACATCGGTTCTATTTTTACCTTAGGACATGCTGCCCCATCTCTGGTGTCACATGTCGGTATCTCCTTCCAGGACTGATGCTCTGGCCCTGGGGAGCAGCTCAGTCACACCATCTTTCCTGGAGGGAGGGTGGGGGGCAGGTTCCCTCTGGTGGTTGAGGTTCAAAATCCAACAGACACCGTGGATCTAGCAGTTTTGAAGAATATAGGTCTCCCCACCCTTTACAGACTTACAGGAAGATCTGAATTTGTCCCAAAGCCTCACAGGATGGATCGATCTGAGAACTCTAATCAGGCGTGTCCAACCTTTTGGCTTCCCTGGGCCACACTGGAAGAAGAATTGTCTGGTGCTACACATAAAATACACTAACACTAATGGTAGCTGATGAGCTAAAAAAAAAGGTCCATGCATAATTTTTGTTTACAAATTTGTGTTGGGCTGCATTCCAAGCCATCCTGGGCCACATGCAGCCCGTGGGCCACGGGTTGGGCAAGCTTGCAGTCTAAACTGCTGCCTGATCCAAGTCCTGACGCAGCCAAGAGTCTTGCTGAGGGAAAGGCGCTGATGGCGTTTTCTTGGGCTCTGATCACCCAGGCTTGTGCCGCCACTGTTTGCCTGGGCCTCACAGAGAAGAGACTGTCCAGCAGCAAACACTGCCTTCCATGCCTGTCCCTTTGCCCATCTGACCCAGAGCTCAGCAGGTTTCTTCCTGCCACTGCTACCCAGTGGACTTAGGACCAGGCAATGATGGCAGTTTTCTGGTTCTCAGGATTCTTTCTAGCTCTCTTCCGGGTTCTCTGACTTGGGTTGTCACCCAGCATTGAGTAGCCATGTGGAGATGTGGAGACCTAACCCACATTGGGAAGCGACCATTGTCTTTTCATAGCATGCAGTGGAGGGTTAGGGAGCCATCAGTGCATTTCCAAGTAGAACAAAGCCTGGAATACAGCGTAGTGATTAGGAGCACATGTTTGTATCTGACTTAGACCTTGCCTTAAATCTTAGCTCTGCCTCTCACTGGTCATTTGACCTCTAACAAATTCTCTGGGTCTTTGTCTGCCTCTACGATGAGAGTAATGAACGTGCCCACTCCAGAGGCCACTGTGAGGATCAAAGCAGATAATGTATAGAACCCACTCTTGGTCCTGCTTTGGAAGATAATCGGATCCGAGTTTTGTTGGCTGCGTGCTATGCTGGGTTGAATAGTATCCGCTCAAAATTCACATCACCTGGAACCTCTGCCTGGATCCTTATTTTGAAATAGGGTTTTTGCAATGTAGTCAAGCTAAAGAGAGGTTATACTGGATTAGGGCGGGTCCTCATCCAATGGCTGCTGTTCTTATAAGGAGAGAAATTGGGGGACACACACCTGCACACACACACACACCTGCACACACACAGGCCATGTGGAGGTAGAGGCAGAGGTAGGAATAACGCACCTGCAAGCTAAGGAATGCTAAAGATTACCAGCAACCACCAGGAGCTTGGAGAGAGGCACGCAGCGGACTCTTCACTCAGAGCTTCCAGAAGGAACCAACCCTGCCAACACATGGATTTCAGACTTGCAGCCTCCAGATTTCTCCAGTGAGAGAATAACTTCTCTTGTTTTAAGATGCCCAGTTTGTGGCATTTTGTTCTGGCAACTAATAGCCAAACAAACATTGAACTTCATTAGAAGGCTGTGGGGTAGCTCACAAAATTACACAATCAACTAGAAACTAAGCTCAGAAGCGATATGATTATCAGGAAGTAGCTGACAGCCTGGCCAACCCCAGACACTTTAATCCTATTGTGCTCCGTCTGAGGAGTGGACTTTCAGCTGATGGGGGCCAGTTCGCCCAGCTTCGGCCATGTGCCTGCTGCTTGGCCCGGCCCGGGGCATGTTGTATGTCAGTCAGTTCTGTCAACATTGTCCACTGTAGTGAAGGGATAATTTCCCCAATTTTTCTATTGGGGTGTTGTTACCAGGAATATCCTAACCAATCTACAACCATGCACTTAGTGAATCTGAGGTATTATAATAATATAATTGTTATGATACATTTTTGTTATCCTCCAGGGTTGGGAGCAAAGAGTAGAGTCAGGAGACTTAGATTGGCTGCTGCAGATGATTTCTACCCAATCCTAAGAGTACCTAAAAGGTTGGGCCAAGAGAGGACCACCCCTCCGCACCCTCTCTGTCTGGGACATCGCGTCATGGCTGAGCCCTGCTCCCCACTCGCATCGGTGTCCAGGAGGCCAAGCGCTGCACTGGCCCTCCTGAGGAACCCCTGCTTCCTCTGAGAGCCCCTTCCAGGGGCAAGGGGCAAAGGAAGGACAAGTGGAGAGCTATGTCCAATCTTTGCAATTGGGCATGACCCATGGAGCATAGGACAGTGATCTTGATTCTGCCCTTGATCTTAGCCAAAAGGCCGAGAAGCAATGGGGCAATGATCGTAAATGTTCTGTGTCCTAATTGTTGCTCCCTGGACAGGTTTCCATTTTGGGACTGCTCACAGCGTCACCTTAGAGACAATGTAAAGGCGATGTCACTATATACACTCCTCTGTACCCAAATTCCCTGGTCGTAGCTGGAGCGTGAGTGCCATGATCCTTCCTTGTTTAGAAGGGCTACGTCATCCACAGGATTTCATTTCCAGCAAGCCACCTTGAACATGGTTGTGACTAACTGGGGGACAGAAGAGGAGAACCCCTTGCCACGACGTTGGTCCATGCCAGGTTCCTGTCCTGGGACAGTTTCCCTGAAATGTTGAGAATTATTGCTCCAGTTTGTCACCCATTAAGCAAAAGGCACATGATGAACAGTGATGATTTCCATTTCTTTTTGACATTTTGCTTCTTCCCTTTGTTGTCATTACATTGATTTTTGGCACTGCCTGCCTCTTCCCACCTCTGCGCTTCTATCTGAATTCGCACTGCACTGGGGTGAGCAAACGGGGCTTCTGTGTCCTTTGGAGACGTGGTTGCTGAAAGCTCAGATGTGAAGACGAAGCAGAGGTGGCGTGAGGGGCTGCTACCTGGCGTCACCCAAGGCTGGCTGTTCCAGCTCCGGGAGGGTTTGGGGTTTGCCCAGAGAAGGTTCGTGTGGAAGGTGCAACCCACATTGGCTTCCTCCCTATGTGCAGACACGTGGTAGGGGTTACAGACGTAAGGGGGAATGACACGGACACCGTCTCTTAGAGGAGGGAGCCGGTAAGCAAATGAGCCCATAAAATAACTGCATTTGTGGTAGGTGCAACGACAGCAAAGAGCAGGGTGTCATGGAAGGAGAGTGTGGGGGTGGGGAAAAGGACGGCCCTCTGAGGTACTTACGCTGGTGTTTGAGATGGGACGGAGTCGGCCATGCAGACACCCTTCCCTGGGGACACCTGGCAGTAAGGAGCCTGGGTGGCCCAGGAAGCGTCAGAGGCCCAGGCACTGAGGCGGCCCAGGAGTTTCTCTGGATTTCTGGAAGAGGAAGGAGGTGTGGAAAGGCCTCAGACTGGTTTCCCTGTCCCCGAACTGGGTCCTGGGCAAATGCCCGCGCTCTGAAGCAGGGACTGCTGTTGTCTTGCTGCCAGCTCCGGCTTCCAGCAGGACATTTGGCCCAGAGGAGGTGCTCCCAAATATTTCCTGACGACACATCAGTGCCTCAATTTTAGTCTGTGTTCTCATTCGTTTCTTTCTTTCTCTTTCTTCAGTGGAAGTCCCCTAAGGCCTCAGGGTTAGAAGGGACCTTGGAGTAGCTGGTCTAGCCCCTCAACTGCAGCAAGCCTGGGAAGAATCGCTGAACACTTCCGGGGGCGGGGCCTTCTCCCTTGGAGCCAGCTCAGTGCTTTAAAAAAAAAAAAAAGTTGGAATAGGTTAGCACTCACATGGTGCCAGACTCCAACGCAGCTACCCCTTTGGTGTGTGCACGCAGGGAGGCCCGTCGTTTCCTTCTGTCCGATCTCCCCAGGGGCAACCACCCTTACCTGGATCCGGACAGTCTGTGCGCTTGTAAAAGTAAAAAATTTTTAAGTGAAAACAGATTAATCTTTATTATGAAAGTATCGCTATCATGGTTAAAAAGAAAAATACAAAAGGCTATAAAAGGACAAAGCAGTATCCTGTCATCTCAGCTGGCAGGGACCACCACTGTTACTGTTGTGGTATCTGTCCTTCCAAACTTTTGGGGGGGGTGTGTGTGTACCATTTACACAAATGCAATTGTAAACACACTGCTTAGCACATTTGTTTTAATTTAAAGGTATAGCTAGGTGATCAGAGCATCTCAGCACTTCTGGAGCTAATATTTTAAATTACTGTATAGATTCCATTTATGTATCCAAAAATTCCCTTTGTGGACCTTGACGTGGCTTCCAGACATTTTTGCAGTTCAAACCAATGCTCTGTGAACGTCCGCATCCAGATGTCCTGCTGCGTGTGTGTGACTTCATCTGTTGGCTAATGGTGGAGGAGTAAGCCTCCTGGTCCAATACGGTATAGCATTCTAAATTTCGATACATGTTGCCAAATGGCTCTCCATTTGGAAGTTGTGCGAATTCACACTGCCACCCACAATGGGTGAGTGTGCCCCATTCCTATTTTGAGCACCTCTTATTGTTAGCTGGTTCTGCCTTTTTGTCATAACTGATCTGAAATGTGCCTCGCTGCCATTTCCACCCACCTTTTCTACTTTTGCTCTCCGGGGTTCCGCACTCGGTTTTGTGTAGGCTTCTTCTTTCTATCTTGGCTCCCCTATGAGTTAGAGCGATGAATAATGAGCCACATTGCATGCGGGAGGGTGGGCCCATCTTGGGGAGCAAGCCAGGAGCATTTAGGCCGTTGGGTGCTTACATAACCACCAGGACTCTGGGTTTCAGAGGAAGAGGTTGAATTGATGGCTCACATCCCTTTGAGCTTAAAACACTAACTCTTTAAGCAAAGCGTAAGTGGTATTATGTTCTACATGTCATTGTACAATTCTGTTTTTTAACTCAAACTATGCCTTATTGATTTAACTCTGTCTGTATTAATTGATTGTTCAGTGCATTCTTAAATTATTCCGCAGTAGGATTTACATCATTATGGTTTAATTACACTTTCATCTACTGATGTACCTTAGTTTTAAATTTTAAGGTGCAGATATCGCTCTGTGCCTCCTGCTCTGTGTGTGTGTGTGTAAGCATTCCTCTAGCGGGGATACTGGGAAGTGGCATTGCTGGCTCCTGGAGGATTTAAAAGTTTGCTGGATTCAGCCATGTTGCCTTCCAGAGTGTCTGTGAAATTCCCATCTTTGTCATCAAATGGAGCACCTATTTCTCCATGGTTCCCCATAACACTTTATATTTAAAAAACTTAGAAAAATTTGCCATCCTTAGGGATAATAAATAATTTCTCATGGTCTTAATATGCATTTCCCTGATTACTAATAGCACTGAGCAACTTTTCATACGTGATATCAGCCCTTTGCATTTCCTCTTTGATGAATCACCTGCTCGTGTTCTACACCCATTTTATTCTTTTGTTCGATCCTCTATATATTGATTGGTAGGAGTTCCTGTATATTCTGGATACTTACCTTGCAACTTCTTTGTTGCAAAGACTAATCTGCCTGTGATATATGAGGGCTGTTCGGAAAATATCCAGCCATAAATGCCTCTATTTTTCATATTACATGGCTGGGTACTTTCCGGGCAGCCCTCGTATGTTGCAA
The DNA here is from genome assembly GCA_004026885.1 of Lyroderma lyra. NCBI lineage: Eukaryota > Metazoa > Chordata > Mammalia > Chiroptera > Megadermatidae > Lyroderma > Lyroderma lyra. Next base: position 76,032 of record PVJL010004179.1, read on the forward strand.
AATTTTCTCCTAGTGACTCTTCAAGACAAAGGATTTCATCACCCTCCTCCTATGCATTCCTGAGGTGTGAGCCAACAGTGTTTGTCTCACTGCTCCGTCCCTGTGCAGACCTAGCACCTGCCACAGAGGATCTTTCCTGAGGCAGTTGCATAATTTAAGACTGTTCCACAGTAATAAATACAGAGTGGTGGTAGTGAGGATATTCGTCCTGGAGCTCACACAAATTCATGACCTTTGTGGCATACTAGATACACACATAAAACAGCAGGACATATGGACATATGTGCTATGTGTAGTAGTTAAGACTTTGGGGCCAGACTACCTAAGTTCAAATCTGATCTCTACCCCTTCCTACTAAATGTATGAACTTGAGGAATTACTTAAATCCTCTGGGCATCAGTTTGCTCATCCATTAAATGAGCATAGTAAGAGTATAATATTATAGGATTATTGTGAGAATTAAATGAGCTAATGCAAAGTATTTTTAGCAGAGCTTGGCTCAGGGTTTGTATGAGTATAGCTAGCTATTCTATAATAAAAGTTTGGCTTTCATAGTGTTTTTTTTTTTAAATCGTATTTAATTTCTGTCCCGAGGTAATTGAATTTGGGTGTGTTTCCTTCAGCATCTAGTACCACCTCCTAATGAACAGTTAGATAACATGGTTATATGATGAAAAGTATTAAACATAAAAATAACAGCATGACTTTAAAACAAAGGCATACAAGTCATAAAAACAAGGTACAGGAGTTCCAATGCACAAAACAACAGCTTCTTTACAATATACGTCTTGAAGATGGTGGGCATTTCTCTTTGCCAGTCAGCGTCCCAGCTCTGGTAATTGTGTAAATACAATTCATTCACTTAGCTTGCTGCTATGTAATGCCACAATGTTTGACTAATTTTTTATTTGCAGGGATTTTTACATTGTTTGGTAATGCATGCATAAAATGAGACTTCATTGATTTTTATATGCCATGATTTCAAATTCCCCTAATTCAAGGTTGCATACAGTGTGACTACTCTGAACTCACTGTAGCTTACTGGGCCATTTGCTGTCCCCTGAGCTGTTCGTACCGGTAATCAGTGCTGGGTGGGACCTGCTGATTTCACTTGGAGTAATGATTTGAAAAAGAAAAACAAACAAAACAAAACAAGTGGCATGAAACATCCCAGACTTATGCAAGGCTGAATTCAGAGGTTGTTCTCATCCATGTGATGCGTACTGTATGTGATTTAGAGATTATCTTAAGACTTTTGAATGGATGAAATAGATGTGCTGTTCCTTGAAGACAGGCTGCGCCCCCCCCCCTCCCGCCTCACACCCTTGAGCACATGTGCTACCTCCCCCCCATGCATGCAGCTTTGAAGAAGTCCAGAGTCCTGGAACATGCCTTGGAGGTTCTGAGATAAGAACATTCCTAGCCTTTTGCTTCTTGGTCATTGAATTTGTTGCCCAGGTCCACTTTTGCACTAAGAATTGGCACCAGAGACAGACACGGGTAAGTGTGTTGGAACTATATGAGTGGGACTTTGCCTTCTCTCTCTTGTTGGGGAGGGAGAGAGGGACGGGTCGGCAGAGCCAGGCCTGTGACAGGAAGTTCTTCCAGTGAGCTAGTGACCTGGCATGTGCGCCTCAGTGTCTGGTGCAGTAAAAGGCTGTGATCACCACCATTTCGCATTCATTAGAATGGCTGAAATGAAAGAAGACTGGCAACAGCCAGTGTTGGTGAGGATGTGGGACAAGGAACTCTCACACATTGCTGGTGGAGTGGTAAGTGGCGGACACACTTTGGAGAACTTTTTGTTTCTTGTAAAATTAAACATAAATTGACCCCATGACCTAGCAATTCCACTTCCAGGAACCCACCCAAGTGGCGTGAGAATGTTACGTCCACGTAGAGACTCGTTTATGAATGTTCATAGTTCTTACGTGTAACAGCAAACATTGGAGTGATCGAGGAGAATGGGTAAACAATTCGTGCAATACTCATACATTGCAATACTATTCAACTATAAAAAGAACAAACTATAGATTCACATAATGCAGGTGAATCTCAAGAAACACAGTGCTGAACAAAATAAGATAATTACAAAAGTAAATATGATTTCATTTATGCAAAGTCCAAGAAGAGGTAAAACTCATCTGTGGGAACAGAAATCAGCAAAGTGCTGGCCTGCGGTGCTTGTGGTGGGTGGGGAGACTGCAAGCCTCTGGGAAGAGGCACAGAGGACCTCCCCAGGGCGAGGGCAGTGTTTCAGGGGTTTGGTTAGTTGGGTGAATATGATCGTCAAACTCAACTAACTGAACAGTTATGATCTGTGCATTTTCTTATAAATATAAGAAAGGCATAATTATGCCTCAACATGTTTATTGAATAAATTTTTCAAGGGTTATGATTAGTTGTTTTGTTTGTGATTTTTGGTGTTTTTGTTTTGCTGTTTCATAGTCCTAATTATTTGTATTCATCCAGGTTGTCATCTTTCTCAGTGCTAGATGACATAACATTAACTGTGTATCAGGGATTCTTAACCTGCGGTCCATGGACAGTGCTTGATGGACCCTTGAACTCCGTGAAATTGAATGCACAATTTTGCATGTCTGTGTGCGTGTATTTTCTTTCCCCTCGAGGAGTGAGTTCATAGCTATCTTCATATTCTCAAAAGGCTCTGTGACCCCAAACATATTTAAAACAGAACCTCCCTGTAAGATGGTTTGTACGGAATGTGTAGGAAACAGGATCAGTAGTTAAAGATGAATGAATGAAATGGCAAACAGTTTTCAGTGGATGTTCAAGCAACCAAGCCTCTAATAGTTTACAGATTAAAACGGGCAGATGTCAGTGGCTCCATTAAACTAGCAAAAATTAGAGTAACCTTCTGGCCTGAGAAATAGAAGAAAGTCCTGATAAGAATAGCAGGAAAAATCAATGTATCAGAGAAGAGCTTTCAATCACGTTTATGGAAAAAGATGCCTATGATTGAAAAGTATCATATACTCTGTCTATTTTAAAGAATTAAAATTAGCTAGATGAACATAATAAAAGCAACAGCTATGATTCAACTGTAAAAAAACCATTTAGTGCTTTCTCCTGACAGGAAAAAACAACTACCGTGGTGAATGCTAGCAGAATTGTATCAGGTTCAGCATTGGGGAGGGAGAGAGGGCAATTTTCATACACCGATTCTGAGAATTGGCTATTCAGGGAAATAATGCAGCATCAAGCTGATGGCAGAGGGTTGTGAGTGCTCCTGGGGCTGAGGAGTTGATACGAGCACACTTAAGAACCTTGGCTTGCTTTCATGTCATTATTGGCAGGTTTCTGTGGGCTGTTGTGTCCGCTGTGTCTTGAGTGTGACATCGCCAGGCATTATGGAGAGTGTTTTTGTTGGCCATTGTTACCTGGGTCCACTTTTGCATTGAGAATTGGCACCAGAGAGAGACATAAAATACAGGTAAGTGGGTGTGGACATCTATGAGAGACTGGATGCTTTCAAACCTGTGCTTAAAAAAAGAAAAAGAGAAGATCGGCAAGGAAGCTTAAAAACAGCACCCTCAGTGGAAGACGGGCAGGAGGTTTCTGATGTCTTCTATTACTAGGATGTATGTTAACCAACATGTCACATTGAGAAGGGTGTTTCCAAGGGGCCCCTATCACAATACAGATTATTGGCCAGGGGCCCACCTCTGTGTCTCTCGAGAATATGACAGGTAGAACCATATCACGTTTGGAGGATATATTTGGGACATCCTGACTTAAAATGTTGCCTATGTGGCATATGCAGGATTCACTTATTAGGGGTTCCCTGGGGATCTTTCAAAGAGCCAGACAGTCCATTTCCAGGGCAGCTGAGACTGAGGTACAACGAGAGATTGAGGGCAGAGAGGTCATGCATATTAAGATGTGGGCAGTAAAAAACAAAAACGGGGGGTTCCCTGGTGGAGTAGTGGCTGGCCTTCGGTGCTGTCACCCCCGCAGCCTGGGTTCGATCCCCGCTCAGGGAAGCAACCAAAACCAAAACAAAAACAGGCATCTCTTTATACTTCATATAAAATGATCCTTAATACTATATATTTTTAAGTGAAAGAAAGAGCAAGGCGTAGAGGTATGCAGCTATTTACACAAAAAGACTATATGCGTATACTTGTGTAGGCATAGAGTTTACCTGCAAGTGCAGGTAAGAAACTGCCAACAACAGTTGCCCCTGCACAGGTACCTGGGTGGCTGGGGACAGCTATAGGAGGGAGATTTACTTTTTACTTCCTAACCTTCTTATGGTGAGCATTTTGGACCATGTGCACTTATTACCCCTTTCAAAGAAATAAATAAAATACTTAAAAATATTAAGTCCTAAGAGAAAAAAAAAAGATATTGACAGAGAAATCATTGGTTTCAAGTGTCAAAACCCCAAAGGCCAGGCCTCTGTATTGCAAAGATTGATGAGCAGGTGAGCAGCCCGGCACCTGGGGAGCCCCGAGGAGCTGTGTCCCTAGATGTTGACTTGGGGGTACGGGTGGATTGTGGAAGCAAACATGGTCGGGCCATCCCACGAGGAGGTCCCTGGGTAGCAGAAAGGAGCCTGTGCGACTGCTTGCACCAACACGGAGCCCGGGCTCCCCCCAGGGCACGCTGTGCGAGGACTGGCTGGCGGCGCACTGCTGTTGGCCTCTTTCCATCTGTCAGGTGGCCCGGGAGCTCAAGATGAGGACCTGCCAGCTCTATGAAGTCTCAGCAGTCCCTTCAACTCAGGACGCCTCTGTGTGACGGAGCGAGAAAACGCGTCCTCCCTCCCTTGTGGCCTCCTCTCACACCCCTCTCAGGAGAGAGGGTCCGTAAGTTTGCACCGATGCGGTGTGACAAGAAATGCTTCCCGCCCTGCCGACTGTCCTTTCTGTTGTTCTTTCTTTACATGCCCCCCCCCCCCTCCGTGACTGCTCCTGGGCTGGGCTTGCAGTGCCAGCCCGGCCCCGCCGCGCAGGCTCCAGAGGCCCCTTGGGTGCCCCGGCCCTGAAGGCTGCGCTCTTCGGCACCCTCCTAGGCCTCCTTCCCCCAGGGGTGTCCCGATGTGGCTTTCTTATGCTAAGTAAGCTCCTTTCCCCAAAGTGCCAGTGATGATGGGGCAGGAGGCCGTTAGTTTTAGTTAGCACCTGGAATGGGCACTAAATGTCACCAGTCCCAGAGGCCTTGTCCTTGCCTTCTCCTGACTCCCGCAGTCCCGACTGCATCAAGGACAAAGTCTCAGGTTACTGCTCACTTTGGTCACCTCGCTAAACCTGCAGCCCTAGGACCCTTAGCAGAATGGTGGCCCCCACTTCCCCCTTCCCCAAGCTATGTTGAAGTCCTGACTCCTGATACCTGTGAGTGTGACCTTATGTGGGACAGGTACTCGTGGATATAATTCAGGTGAGGACATCAGGGCGGGCCTTAATCAATATGACTGCCGCCCTCACAGGAAGAGAGCGTAGGGACCCAGAGGGAGAATACGCCGTGTGACCGTGGAGGCAGAAGCTGGGAGAGATGGTTGTGGAGGGGGCACGGCCCTGTCATCACGGGGCATGTCAGCCTCCAGAACCGTGCGTGAGTGTTTCTGCCGCTTGAAGCGACCCAGTTTGTGATGCTTCGTCACGGCAGCCCCAGGAAGGCCACGGCAGCCCCAGGAAGGCCAGGCAGCCCCAGGAAGGCCAGGCAGCCCCAGGAAGGCCGCGGCACACTTGTTTCTGAAAGGAGGCGTGGCTGTGAAGCCCGGGAGGCCGCCTTTATTCACCAGTTGTGTCCCTCTGGGCAAACTTGCTCATCGCCCTGGGCCGCAGCCCCCTCCCTCGCACAAGGGCAGTCCCCACCGACCGCACGAGTCAGGGCCTGCCGAGCGGCGCGTAGCAAGGCCTCGGTGCACGTCCGCTGCTGCTACTTCACAGCCTGGGCTCGTTACACTGGTTTTCCACTTACACCAAAATCAAGGTGGCTTTAGTTTTCAGCTAAATTTTAGATTAAGACGGAGTCATTTAAAATAGGACGAGTCGGTATGTAATAATACGCAAACATCGTGTCTGTGGTAAAACGCGAATGTTATTAAGTACCTCCATGTGCCAGGCCCTGCTCCAAGCACTCTCAGGGCTTAAGGCATTTCACCCTGATTTCTCAGGGGGGTGCTGTCACAGCTCCATTTTCCAGAGAGGAAATCTGAGCCACAGAGAGGTTAAGTAACTTGCCCCAGGCCACACAGCTGGCGAGCGGCAGGCAGCAAGCAGAGGCTTCCAGCCAAGAGACCTTCGCGGGCCCTGGCGGTCGTGCTAACTGGGGTTGGCTCTGTGGGGTGAACGCAGCCCGGTGAGCTGAGAGGGGAGGTGTCCCTCACCCCTGCCCCCGACCATCCTCCCCGAAACTCGGCAATTCCTGTCTGACACCTCCCAACCCTCCCTGTGCACGCCCAGAGCAGCTGCCAGGAACCAGAGCCCTTTGGGAAGGGGAAATGCTCAATGTTGCTGTTTAATCTGTGATGAAGTACTCCCCTCTCCAAGTCAGCTACTGGGAAAAAAGCAGGCCTCACGGACAACTCTATTAAGTGAAAATAAACCGGTTTTATTGTTTCATGCTCAAACACATACCGGGCTTCACAAGCGGACAGCTGGGACCGATACACACTTTTGGCAAAGGAGACTCGGGCGGTCTCTCCGCGTTCACACAACCGCCCCCCCGCGTGGAGCAGATGGTATTTCATGTACTGCCCTCGGATGATGTAAGACGTGTGAGTGGACCTCTCCGGCAAGGGGGACCCCCTTGTCTTCCTTTTCCTTCTTCTGATCAGCCTGGGTGGTCAGAACAAACTTAACACTTCACAAACCCAAACTCCTAAAACTCTGGGCTCTAGAAGTATTGAGTCAGCCACCGAGTCACAGTGTGTCCATAGTGCTTTGAAAACTGAGGCTGGACGGAGGTCCTGAAGCAAGGTGGTTTAGGGACATGACCGCTGGTTTCTTCTAGAACATGTCAAGTCTGATACAAAAAGGTCTTAATAAAAACCACACGACTCCTTCCCGGGAGAAAAGTTATCCAACACCAAATATTTCAGGGAGAGACAACCACTTTATATTAAAGTTCCTGTTTCCTCAGACTTACAACAAGCTGTCAGTGGCACAGCTCTGAGTTACCCAACAGTAAAGGCAGGTTCTGTGTGTTTCTTCTCACTAGAAAGTTCCTTTGGGTTTTGCAAGGCGCAAAGTGTGGACCGGATCTCCGATGACTCTATGTGGGTAAATGGCACCAATCACATACAACGGACATTGCAGAGTATCCACAGAAATGACAACTCACAGGACCGGGCAGCGAACGGCCTCACCAAACCTCCTGGCTTTCCCGTGGTATTACTAAGGAACTCTATTTCTTGGATCAGAGATATGAAAAGTTTGGAAGTCCTTAAGTGTCCACTGTCCTATAAACTCATGTTGTATATGTTTATATAGTTTATAAATCGAAGGTTTATTTATACACCAATCCATAATGACTAACATACCCTTTTATAAACATTATTCACATACATACCACCTCAGAAAGACTCTCCTTTGGTCTATTAAAAACACCCACTAGGGACACGAGGGTCTACAGCTTTCTTCTCTGCCTCCGTTCCATGGACGAGGGGACTTTTCACCCCTTCCATTTTCTCTCTCCTCTTTCGTTTCTCCTAACAAACACCCTTTCCCCCTGACCCAACAGTAGTAATAAGCAGCAACAGTCCCAGAAGCTGAAACTCAGACCTCATGGTCAGCAAACGACTCCAGGGTGAATTCCGGGGCTGACCCTAATTTGTCCTTGCCTGCCCCCTCCGCCCCTCCCCACCTTTAACTCATGGCTATTTGGAATCTGTGTCGTGGAACTGACAGTCCAGAGTTGAAAACTTCAGGAAATGGGGGAGCTTTCCTTCGGTTTCTGGGTTTGGCTAAGAACCAGTTTCCGCATGTTGTGCATTTGGCTGACGGGCCAAGCAGGCTCCAAGGCCAAGCTAGCCCTCCGCTCCGAGCCACGGGCAGCCCCTGGGGTCTCAAAACTACAGCGAGTGAAGGACGAGGACGGGGGTTTCCTGTTGCTGTAATGTGGGAGGGGGGAGCCAAGGAAAGAAGAAAGTCAGAGCAGGAGGGCCCTGAAGACAAGGCTGCAACTCACTACTGTGGTCTCACGGCTCCTGGGGATGAAAAGTCGCGCTGTGCCCTGCAGCCCCGCAGCCCCCGTGTTGATACAACTTGCCTGTGAGTGGGCAGACGGCCTGTCCTTAACCTTCCCATACGTCATGTATGAAGGCAAACGTCCTTCCAGCTCTGCCATTCTATGCTAGGCGGACCAGACAGAAAACATGCTTCTGTCCCATTCCACACGGTACATACGGTCAGCCTGGTCTCACTGGGCCAAATTCAAGGTGTCAGTAGGCTGACCAGACGTTCCGTTTGAAACAGGGCCGTGCTGTTGTTTTCTGTCCCGTTTCAATTGGGACGTCTGGCCAGCCTGTCTATGACTTTACCCTGGAAAATGAAGTCATCGAAACCTGTTTATAGGTGGGCTGTGAGGCCCCAGGGCAGTGACCAGTGGGTTCCAGAATCCAAATGACGCATCTCTGTTGTCATTGCGGCTGAGCCTGGAGGGGACAAGCGAGCCGGGACCCACTCAGGGGACATGGTACCAACAGAGTCCTCGTAGTGCAGAGAAAAGGGGTGACTGACCATGGGCAGCGCTATCACTGACCATGCGCAAGACGTCACCCCCAAACGACCCTTTCTGTGGTCTCCTCAGACCTGCTTCCTCACGCACCATGTGGCAGCTAAAGCCAGTACCTCGGGGCTTCTCGTTGCTTACTGACACCTTCCCTTAAGATGAACCGAGACAAGGGTGCGATTAAGAAGTCCGAGTTCTTCACCCCACGAAGAGATGAACCGGTTTGAGTCCAGCATGTGACAGCTTCACAGAGAAGGAACCCTTTCCCTAACACAAAACACGGTCCTCACCCTGCTCACGGTGGGGTTCTGTGGGCCCCCACTTACACGCAGGCCCGGATGAAGCAGGGAGGGCGGGTCAGGGCCAACGTGTCATCCTGAAGTTCAAAACACCCAGCGTGTCCGAATGGTGCTGCACGCTTGTCATTGTCCTTGGTACGCAGGGCGGCTCGTCCTTTCAAAGGTGAAATTCTTCTCGGGACGTGGTGGTGAGGGGGGAGGTGAGAATGTCCAGCGCGAAGAGTCTCAGGGTGTTTGTGAACTGCGTTTCTCTGTACAATGTCTCTCTCTGGTTAGCACAGATCATTTAAAATTTGTATTTTAAGTTAGAATTTTCTAAGACCGGGGGCAGACTCTCTTCTAATGACTTCTGCTTTAAGATGACTCATTTCTGAAGCAAAAAAGGAATGCGGGTTAGAACTGACTTTTATACCCTTAGAGCTGAATTAGCCCCTCTGCGAGCTTTGCACTCCGTGGGGCACCTCTCTCACAACATCACGGAGCTCTGTCATCGAGGCTCTTTCTGTGCCAAGCCCTTATTCCCAGGTCAGGATTTCTGATAGAGACCCCGAGGATCGGAAGGCGTGCTGGGGCGGGGAGGGGGTGCGGGGAAGACAGAATGGAGCTGGAACGGCAAAGAGGGTGTTGGCAGGGGGATGCAGGGCGCTGGGCTGGGCATCGGGGTGGGGGGAAGGACTGGGACTTGGTGAGGAAACCCTGGCCTGTCTGGCTTGAACCCCAAGAGAAGAGAACCCCCTGCCTTCTGCATTGCTCTAAGTCTGAGTGGGAGAGGCAGGCTGGTCACAGAGCTGAAAGGCAGTTGACGTCCAGTCTTTTCGCTTGTCAGGTAGGGGCCAAGGGCGAGGTGGTGGCGAGAGAGAGAGGGGCTCTGACAACAGAATGGAGTCACAGGAGGGATGGGGGTCGGCGTAACCGGAAGCGCACGTGATGCGTTTGCTCTTCTCCATCCTGGCCTGCCGCCCGTGGACACCGTGGACACAGATGGGCTCGTTCTCCTGTTCCCCTTCTGTCTTGGAGGCCAGCCTGTTGGTGTCCTGTGCCGTCCCTGATGTCCACGGAGCGTCACACGGTCCACAGACTCTCCATTGAGCAGTTTCCGTCCAATCAGATCATTTGTTGTCGTCAGCACCCCAGTTGCTAGGTCCTCCTGGGAAGACAACCAAGGCGGGGTCTGCAAAGGGGAAGCAGATTTCAGAACCTCGTGTGTGTGAATGCACCCCGGGAAGACCACAGCTCTTTAGAATGCTTACATACGCCTGAGCACGAGGGCTGCCCCGGAAGACATCCAGCCGTTGGCACGACGACGAGAGCCGTTACACGGCCGGACACTTTCCGGACAGCCCTTTTATAGAAGACGGGGGGAATCAGGACGTAGTGTTAGTATCTAGGGAACCTAGCTCTGAGGTTCGGTACACAGGAATTCTCTACTATTTCAGCAACATTTCTGCAAGTCTGAAAGTGTTAAAAAAAAATAAGAAGTGAAAATCCACGCGCCCCCGGGATTTCTCGAGGCCTCAGATACTGTTTTGATGACCAGACTTAACCTGCATCCCTGACGTTCCCCCAGAGGCCAGGGTGCTCTGCCCCCCGCCCGGCCCCCCGCCCGGCCCCCGGCCCGGCCCCCGGCCCGCCTTGCCCTCCTGAGGCTAGGGGTGCTGACAAGGCCATGCAGCGGGCACCGCGGCCCCTCCTCGCCCAGCTGGGTGCGGGTGGCGTCAATGGGCACCGCAGGACTCGGCTGCTGCCTGTGACTTTGCTGCCAGTGCTTGGCTCTCGGCCCCTCTGCGTACAAATCAAGTCCCAAATGACCCTGCTGAAGGCGGGGACAGGAGAAAGCTAAAAGGACGATGAGAAATCCATCCAGTCACATTTCGAAAGCCTTGCCTTCTAAGAGACCCAGCCTCAGAGTTTGTCCACAGGTTAACTCCCCATGAAAACCCAGTAAAACAAGAAATGGGGAGGAATGGGCGTTTTCCATCCTCTGCCCAATTTCTTTCCTCTGAAGCCTGATTTCTTTTCCCACCAAGGACTCATGCTGATTTAACAGGTCAGTGTTCTCTCTTTGGGGAAACTGAAGACGATCACAGCCCTCTGCTTGGCGGGGAGGCGTGGGACAGGCAGATCTTGCTAGCCAACTTTGTGGGAAACACAAATGTGGGGAATCTTACTCAAACCCCCGCTCTCCGAAGGTACACCTGAGATCCGTGGCTCCAGACACGGTGTCGCGAAGGTGACCGAGCTTTCGAGCGGGCAGCTGCATCGGAGCCCGGAACTGAGCTTCCTGTGCTCTTCAGAGCCTGCGAATGCCCTGCAGCACGTGCTCATTTGCCGACATGCTCCACCCAGCACCACAGCAAGGGGGCGCGGGCTCAGACAGCAGGTGCGGGGCTTCCCTGAAACCAGCAGGCGAAGCGGGCATGGGCCCAAGTCCGTGGTCACTAGGGTGCGACCTGCGTGCCCCCACATCAGTACGTTCCACAGGATCTGGGGCTATGCCGTCTTCACGGTGCACATCAAACGTGGGCAGGAGTTGTATCCCGCCGGTGCAGACATGAAGCCCTTAGCAGGGAAGGCACCCGTGTCACCCAGCCTGCTCCTCATCTCTGGGCCTAAGCGGCTCCCAGCGCCGATGCCAGGACTGTGCCTGTTAATGGCACGATGGGCCCAGAAATGACCACTGGGCTATGCAGATCAGGCCGGGCATCAACGGCTGGGCGCATGTCCCTCTGAGGCTGAAGGCGAGGTTATTGGAGAGGACACCCAAGGGAGTGGGGTGGTGTGTTTGCTCCTTGAACTGCATTCATGTGCTGCAGCGTTTCCGAGAGCGAGCGCAGGGGCAGGGAAGTAACTGCCAGGGAAGGTCGGCCGCCGCATCCATCTGACCTTCCAGGTTGTGCTAAATGATGTAGAAAGGGCTTCAGCTCTAAGATGGACTGACATTTTAACAGGCACACAGGAACCCCATCGGGGTGGGCGGTGCAGCCTTCCCCGTGGCTGGCATGCTGCAGGGCTGGGTGGCCGTCCCCATAGTGCCGAGTCTACCGGCCAGCGGTGTCGGGGAGCAGGCAGGTAATGATCCTTCGTTTCCTGAGCGTTCGGAACACAGGGCTATTTGAAGTGGAAATGCTGACGCTGCAGGAAAGCTCTGCTTCCCATCTTAAACGGGGTGGCGAGCGGCGAGCAGCGCCCACAGGAGCCACATCGCCCGAGCGCCAATTCGGAGCTGTGCGACCCGGGGAATGGTTGACTCGCCCTCGGCCTTAGTTTCCTTATCTGTAAAATGGGGACAGCTAATATTCACTTTTCACAATTACGGGGCGGTTTTTTGGACAGCCAATATAAGTAAAGCACTTAGAACAGTGTGAGTCACAGAGCAGGGGTCTATAACTGTTGGCTCGAAAGTATTATTAGAAATGAAGAAAATTCTGGAGGGCTACTTATTATAATCCTGGCTTATCAAAAGGAATGGCAAAGTCTACAGGTGGATACAGATCATTAAACTGGCTCATGGTCACACTCATTATTAGAGTTAACTGTGGTCTGAAAAACCTAAGACTCAGTTTTATAAGTTGAGTTCTTAAAATCTTACATCCTAATCTACAAAATGAAGATAATAATAGCTCAGTATTGACTTTACCTGGTGGTGTGAGAGGGCCTCTATTATTATTCTTATTATATGGATGAGAAGTTTGGGACTCAGAGAGGTAAAGTGGCTTATCCAAGGCCACACAGTGAGTCTCACTGAAATGCAACTCAGGTGTTCCAAGTCTCCAGTCCGGGCTCTTACCTGCAGTGCTGGAGACAGGTAGGGGGTGGAGGGAGGGAGGGGTGGGGAGAGAGACTCACAACTAGTAAGTATTTTCGGAAAGAGTAAGTGGGTATGGAAATTCAACAAATATATCCCAACGACAGCAAGGGAGATGACATTTCATGTCTTGTCTGCACGATTCCAAACAACCGTTTTGACAGCTTAAAAGGTGAGAGATCACTTTTTGCTTGCTACAAAAGCTGTGTGGGCCAGGCCCTCTGGAGAGAATTCTTACGATCCTGCAGCCCAGGACGGTGAGGGCCTGAGCCACATGCCTTGTTTTAGAGATGAATGGGGCTGAGAAAAGGGAGGCGACCTTCCTCTCTGCTTGTGGCATCTCCCATAGGTTCCTTCTTCCTATGAAGGCCCTTGTTGACAGGCAGAAGAGGATTCATCTATTCTCCACTGGCTCCTTCACACCTAGGTATGGTATGAAACATGTCTGATTGATGAAGGAATTTCCTTGACGTGATGAGCGTATGTCCACATGGCGACACTCTACGTCTGGTTGCTTCTTAGCCTTCAAATCTCAGCTCAAATGTTAGCTCCTTGGAGAGACCTTGCCCGGCCTCATGTGGCACTCACCCCTTGGCCATTCTCTGTCCCTGCACTACATTCCCTTCACAACGCCTGTCACATAGAAATAATTCTGCATGTTTCATTGCTTACCGTTTGCCTCCCTTCACCAAGGCAGGGGCCTTGCGTTGTGCCCTGCTGCACCCCGACTGTACGGAACAAAACCTGGCATACGGCGGAGGCTCCATCAACATTTGGGTAATGAAAACAAATGAGGTGACATTGATTTCTACCCAGGAGGACAACGTTCTGTGACTTTAAATGGAGATGGAGTGAGAGCTAGGACGTTGGCCTGGAGCCCCGTGGTCAGAATGACGTGTCCAGCAGGGGCCTGCTAATCAGCACACGCATTTTCTGGGTTACAGAAGAACCCCTTCTTGCTTTTGAAACCACCTGCTGGCTGGGGGCCGGGCTGGGTCAGGCCTAGCTGCAAACCCGAATGGACATCTCATAAACCCGGTCAGGCCCCAGAGGGGCAGCACCAGTGAGCTCAGGTCACTGTCAACCTCAAACCTTACATCTTCACCAGGTGAGGAGGTGAGGTGGTGGGGACAACCAGAAGAGAGAGGACGCATGAGGGTTATGGCTAGACTGACCAGACGCCCCGTGTCAAACGGCAGGTGTGGCCAGCCCACCGACACCTTGAATTTAACTCAGGGAGACTAGGCTGACCCTACGTACTGTTTGAAATGGGGCCGCATCATTGTTTTCTGCTCCATTTAAAATGGGACGTGTGGTCAGCCTAGTTATGGCGCAAAACGCATTTAAACGTGATAGTCGTGTTGCTCCAACTGTGGTGCCATTGACCAGCTTATCTGCAAGGAGCAGAGCGGAAAGCAGCTGAGATGTCAGAGCTGGGCCCAGTGCTTCCTGCCCGTGACCTTAGAGAAGCGACCGATCCTCTGAGCTGCAGCGGTTTCATCTATTGACAGGGGACCATCACACTTACGTCATGGGTGTGAGGATTCAAAGAGAAATGTATGTGACTAATACCAACCAACACGACAGAGCGTGGGTGGGTGCGGGGCACAGGGCTGATAATCGATGCACACGGTCTCATTTAATCCCCGCAAAGGCACTCACAGAAAGCACGACGAGCCCCTGCGTCTTACAAGCCAGGGAACGAAAAGTTGGGAGGTTAAAGGGCTTGCCCACGGTGACACGGGGGAAAGGCAGAGCTGGGTTTGAAAAGAGTCCCCTGACGCCTACGCTCTTGACCGTCCTGCCACTGCCCCCGGTGCTCAGGACACGCCAGCTCCTACGGCTCCGTTCTCACACGTAGCGTTTCTCTTGCTCACCTGCCTGCAAACTCCTCCCCCAGCAGCTCGCACTTCTAGGGTCCCTTCTGCACACCGGTATCGGGCCTATCCATCTCCCCCTGTCTGCCCAACACCCCAGGGAGTGCTGATTATTTCCACTCTTGCATGACAACAGGGAGTCTCAGGGAGGCTGGGTAATGTGGTCCAAGGGCAGACAGCCAAGGAGTGGCGGGGCCAGGATTCAAACTCAGGTGCTTTCCTCTCCACCTGCCATTTCTCCATGCTCCCAGCTTCCAGAACCTCCTCAGGGACCCTGTCCTGACACCTGAAGCTCTCCCCCAGGGCTCCCCTCTCTCACTTCCGTCTGTACAGTAGTGCCTAGCTCTTTACTGTACTCTGTTTTTGGATGGCACCTCTGTGTCCGTTCATTGGCAGCATCTACCATCTTACCCAACACCATGATCGGAGCTGCACATGCATGATGTCATTGAATCCTGCTGGGAAGCCTGTGAGGTAGAGATTCTGATCCCCAGTTTGCAGATGAGAAAACAGGTTTAGGGGTGTTGTAACCTTCCCAAATTTCTTTAGTCATTTGCCAAAGGGGACATAACCAGGGAGTGACAAAGCTGGGACAGAAAACCCAGATGCTTAGCTTCCCAAACGCTGGCTGTTATGTTATATTGCTTCTCTATATCTGGTCAAGTTCTGGTGCCTTGGGACCACAGCTGGTGTAGCTACCCCCCAATTTTTGTTGACTGATACTCTAGTCCTTTGTTGGAGGGCTCCACGATGGAAGCCTAAGCTCTCAAATTTGCCAACCTAAGTTTAAAAAAGAATTCGGCTCATGAATAGAATGTGCAAATAGGATTTTTCTGGAAGTGCAGTTTTGATCTCTAAAATTAGGCTTCCCTTCCACACGGCATCGCCCCTCCTGGCTGCTCCGTTCCTTGTGGAAGCGGAGCTCTCTCTCCAGCTGTGACTGACACGTCCTCTTCATGCAAAGGAGCTCTCTCCCTGACAGAGATGTAAAACACCTCCCCAAGGAACTGGGGGTGGGGGCAGGGATCTGGGTGCAGCCCCTTTGAAGGCAGTATCTGTTTGAATTTCTCTCTGGTCCTGCAGGCATTTTTGCGGCATCCTTGCATTTTCACTCAAGCTTGCTTTGGCTTATTTGTGAGGGTCTCCTGAATGAAAACAGCTCTCACCATCCTCTCGGATGGTCCCGGGAGTCCCTGTTGTTATGAGGAGGACGTTAGGATGGCTCTGGCCACCAGGACGTGTCAAACTCTCCAGCAGTCAAACCCTGACACTGCAAATGACCTTGGTCTAGCCAGTCGGTCACACTAGCACTTACTAGAACTGAGGATACACCAAATGGCCTTTGCAGGTGCCTTTTGCCATTTTCCCTGGGTCGTGGCTGGCATCCTTTCAGTCCTTACAGGGCTGCAGCCCTTGCCCACTCAGCCATAACCCTGTTTGCATAGTCAGCTTGCATCTGTGGGTAAGCCATTGCCTTTGAACTTTGGATCAATACCAGCCTGGAATGCTGGCACGTGTCAGCTCCTGAGCCTTCGTTCCCACAGAGAAGAGGAGGGAGGGGGTCACTTTGGAAATCATATTCCCCTTCTTCTGCTCTGCACCATGAGGACGGGCAAGACCAGAAACGACCCCGTGAGGAGGGAGAGGTCTTGGGGAGGCGGAATGACCACAGTGTTTCGATGTCAGTACCCCAGAACCACGTGGGAAGTGTAGGCTCTTTTCCCATGTGCTTGGCCAGGTCTAGCTACCCGTTTTCTGGATGTCTCTGTGCAGGACACTCTCAATGACCTTCCTTCCCACTCCTGCTTCTTGATGGCAAGACGCTTGTAGGATTTTTCTGGGAGGGCTGACCCCCTGAGTTAAGCCACCCCCCACTCCCATCTCCATCCTTGTCCTCGTGATCTCAGCATATATGCCCATTTGTCCCTCCTCTCTAACCGTGTGACATGTTTATAGTTGCCATCGAAGAAGAGGGACATTAAGATTAAGGTTTGGGCTTAGAATTGTGGGTTCTAGTCCTCGTTGCCTTGGACACGTCATTTCACCTCTGAGCCTTGATTGTAATCTCTACAATGGGATAATGGCAGCACCTCTGCTCAGAGAGTTGGGTACGGTTTGATGGCGTGATGCATGTAAAGTGCGTGGCACATAGTAGGTGCTCAGTAAATGGTAGCAGTTATTGCTGGATGAAGAGTCAGAGATGGTTTTTTTTTAAGTCTCCCTTTCACCTCAAAGTAATTATGTAACTTTAAGCAAGGCACTGAAACATTCTGAACGTCAGTCTTTTGATTTTTAGTCTGGGGACAAAAGTAATTTTTCCTTGCATGCTTCATAAGGTCCTTAAGAGAATTTGTCAGCAGTAGCAAGATGTGTTTTACTTTCAGGGTCTGAGGAGCCGCTTCTGGTTTCTGCAGGCAGCTACCCAGAGGTGCCCGGCAAGGCCCAGAGGGGAGCGGCCTGGAAAGCCCTCTGCTCAAACCATTTGGGCACAGCCGCACCCCCTGATTTCCCTATTCCGGAGCAACAACATCTCCCCAAACAGCTGCATCGGGAAGAGTTCTTATAAAACCCCCCTAAGCTAGAACTTCTCAGGAATGCTGGTGCATCACAATCTCAACCCCCAGCCATGAATGAGCCAAAGGCTCAGAGGGTCCCAGTGACGAAAGCCAGATGGGGGTTCTGATACGCAGGCGGGGTGTCTCAGGGTAGCTGCAATTTTTACTCTGACTAGTGTGTACCGTAGTCAGTGCCCCTCTGCGAGCTGTACAGGAGACCCCATATGGTGCGTGGGTGGGAAAGGTACCGGGGAATGATCAGCACGGAGTTCAGGGGTGTGGCTGGGAGGGAACGGGGTGACAGAGAAGCTCACAGCAGGCTTCAATGGTATCGATCCTTATTATTTTGTAAAAAGCTTGGTGGTAGGTCTATGGTTGTTTTATGATTATATATAAGTATATACAATATTTAATTTAAAAAGGGAGAAAAACAGAAAGGGAGCCTCACATCCAGAAAAAAATTGTTAAGAAACAGCAGTGCGGCAGGGCCGTACGCATTCTGGCCGCCCTGTTGAGCACCGTATCCCCACTGCCTCCCACAGAGCCCGGTCCGCGTGGATGACGGAACCGTCTGGACTGAACGGGTGGGTCGATGTACCGCTTCTCCACACCCCCGCCCCGGCAGCTTTGACCCACTTCCGGCTGCCTCCTGTGTCAGAGAGCAGCTCAGCCCGCAGAGCGCTGCCTGGGAACATTCCGTTTGTGCTCGGGTCCCGGGCGCAGTCCTCTGGCCTGGCACGCAGCCGGCCTGATCACTTCACATTGCTCCGTTTCAAGCAAAGCGTCCTCTCAAGATTTATTCTCGATGACGCCGGCCTGCGGCAAGCACCTGTGGGACTAACTCCTCCGCTTTGGTCCTGCCTGGCAAACACGTCCCTAAGTGGCTGTCCTCAGGGTCACCTAACCCTCCCGTCTCTTAGCCAAAGGGAGAACCAGGGCCTTTGCTCTCAAGACCCAAACAAGCAGCATCTTGAGAGTGCCGGTTGCTTGAGTTCTGGTTAATGGAGAGTCTGCTGTGCTCTCTTCCTATCTCAGGAAACAAGGCTCGGAGAGGTTAGGCAACTTGGTAGCCAGTTTAGGTGAACGTGGACGTGAACCCAGTCTGTGCTGCGGAGCCTGCACTGTCTCCCCGCAGCCTGAAGTCAGCGTCCGGGAGTCAAGGACCGTCTCTGGCTCCCACAGCATCACCCCAGGCTGGGCTCGAACTTGGGGGTGTGGGCAGCTATCAAAGGCATCCTGCCACTGTCTGTGATTTTTCTTCCAGCCCCGGTTGCCTTGGCTCTGCGACGGGAACCATCAGACCTGCCTTGTAAGGTGGCATGTACCCATCATCCTCGCTGCAGTGCCTGGCACACGCACGTGTCTGAAACACGCTGGTGGAGTAAATAACTAGGGATGCCAGCGAGTCCAATGTTTACTTGGAAATGACCCCCTCCTGCCCCTCTGGCATCCTCACAGGGCTCCACCGAGCTCGGGATTTGGTTGTTGCTGGGCCTGATTGCACGGAGCGGGGCGGCCAGCCTTTGGAGGCGTTCACCTCCAGAGATAGAGGGCCATGGGAGAATGCTCCGTTTCATTTGGAAGGCGTGGACTGTGTCTCTATTACGCTGAAACGACCTGCTTGTCAGCCCCAGCAGTTAAAAATTAACTGCTCCACTGCCCGTCCCGTCCTACACCTGCCACCCTGGGTGTAGAGTAGGTGGCTCAACTCATTGCTCAACATGCCAAGGGTGCTTTTTTGGGTAAAGACGAGGCATAGATACTCATATGTTGAGAAATCCCACAAGGACTCTCTGTCCTTGTGACTTTCCCCCATTTCTCCATCTGGATTGTTCAGCTCAATGAGGCACGGAGTTGGGCATGTTGTGGAATAGACATGGGTCCACGTCTCACAGAAACACTACAACATGTTACCAAGTTAGCTCTACCAGCCCCAAGGTTCTGACATATACGCAGGACTCCTTGGCAGGATTGTGGTTTTGTTTTGTCTTATTAAGGTCTAGAAAAGTCTGCGGACAATCCACTTTGCCAAGTGTGTGGGTGGCTATGTAAAAGATATATGTTTTTAATCCTGGGATCTTGAAGAACTGGGAATTCTTCCAAGAAGGGGAAAGATGTGCTTTAAAAAAAAAAAAAGGCACCTAGGCTTTGCAAATGTCATTTATGCATTAAAGTGCCCACATGGATGGGCATGCAAAAAATGTTAAATTGCAACCGTTAAGTTGCATGAGAACTGATGGGTTGTCTTACCGCAGGGGCTTGGCTCGCAGGGATGCCCTCTCACCCCTGCTTGCAAGGCTCTGCCTGGCTGGTGGGGCTGCTGCTTCAGACCCTCTCACTGGGGCCACGGGAGTTTATAGACCTGTTGCTTCTCTTCCCACCTCTCAGGAATGTCAAGGCCACTCTCCAAGCCTCTTTGATCTTCTTCCCTGATATTTCCCACCATTCCTCTTCCTTTCCCTCTCTCATCACCACACCACTCTCTCTCTCTTCTCTGTTTCCTTCCCCCTCCCTCTTTTCCCCTCCTTCTTCCACTTGTCCTCTCCAAGTGTCTTTGTCCAGTCCCTTTGGGAGCAGCTTTCCTCTAGGACGTGCCCTGACCCCAGCCGTGGGCTGGCATCTTCTCACTGACACTGCTGCCTAGCCCTCGATCCCGTGAACAGCTAGTTTGCCCCGAAGGAGAAAGCAGAGAAAGTAAAAAATGGTGCAGTGCAAAGGGATCGTGTCTCTAAACCCAAACCCCTGACAACGTTATTTTTAAGCATGCCTCTTGTCTGAGGGCAGTCGGACTACAGAGCCAGGGTGCAGCACCCATCACACCTACAGGACCCTAGCCACAGCTCCGTGCCCCCTGCCTACCTATCATGCAGGATTACCATGTGGGAAAAGAGGTGGACAAGCTTAAAGCATGGTGACCTTTTGATAGCCAGCTGTCTCTCTGAGCTCCTCGTTGGAGCAAACTCAGGCAGCCGACTCCCTTTTGTTTTAGAGGATTTTGGAATGTTCCAAGCGTCCATCTCACACCCTTCCCAGAAATTCTCCCTCTGCTGCCAGGATCCTGACTCTGGGGGGCGGGGGCGGGGAAAGACACGGCAGCTACGAGCGGCTGGGGTGCAGGCCGCAGCAGACGGCAGGAGTTGTTCCAGTGCTTGCTGAGAACATGGCGAAGAGGCCAAAGACGCACTGCCAACATTCCCGCCATCGTGACAGCCCTGTTTAGGGCGCCACAGAAATTCTCCACAGAACATGGGGACGAGAGGCCACACACTCCAGGCTGGGGAACAGGGCAGGATGGTCCCCCACTCCTTGGTCTGAGTAGGGGGATCACTATTTTGAAAGGCCACCCGATCTAGCACAGAAAGCCCACCTTTCTCTCCCCAGTGGCAAAATGGGGAGAACAAGGACCCAGGCCCGAGCACCCAAAGGACAGCAGGACACCCAGTGGAGGCAGGTGTATTTAAATGCAATTCACCTCTTTGGGGTCTAGGAAAAGCCGCCTGGAGACTCATTTGCTGGGAAACGTGGTCTGTGTGGCCGAGGCAGTGGACACCGGGGTCTTGCCGAAAGCTGACTTCCTCCGGAGCTCTGTCTGCTGTCCGGAATGGCAGCCGCTTCGGTGGGCAAACAGGATGGTCATCTCTGGGCCCAGAGGGGCTGCTGCTTCAGGCTGGGGTCCCTTAGGGGTGGCTGGCTGATCGGGCTTTCCGGAGGTGGGCTGGAAGGTGTTGTGCTTGGTGGGAGGTGGGCTGTAATTCTGAAATCTCACGGTTTTGACTTGCTGCAACAGAAAGAAAGGGACATCGGTGAGGGGTGACACATGGGACATTTCCCCCTGGGGCTTGGTCCGTGCCGCCTCTCTGTACTTGTCCTTACGGGAAAGCCTCCCGGACGTGCTTGTTCGGGGAAGACTTGTGTCCACTGTGCATCCTGCCCTGTTAGGCGCTGTGAATCCAGGAGTGAATGAAACTGCACTGAGGAAACGACAGTGATAACCAGGTCACGAGAAGGGAGATAAGGTGCTGAGAACTGAAGAAGGATCAGGAATGATCTAGAAGGAACAGTGTAGGCAACCATCTACCTGAGAAACGGGCCTGAGGCAACAGGGAATGATCTCTTCCAAAAGGTGTGAGAAGCTCATCTTCCCTCTCTCCTCTCTACCTACCACGAAGGCCTAGCTCCAGGGCCTCCCCGGCTGACCCCAACTAGAACGTTCTGTAACGGCTTTATGTACGTTCTCAGAGCAGAGTTCGTGCACAGGACAGCTGCTGGCCGAACTGAGTCTGTACCGTGTTTGAGAGTTTGAGTAAGTGGCCAGTACAGAAAATTGGGAGATTGCATGTAAACATCATTAGTTCATAAGTCTCTTTAAGAAACTCAAAGAGCTGGCACCCTGGACCTGTGCCCCGTGTCGGTGACACCTGGCCGGCGCGCTTCCCCGTGGACACGGGCGGCCCAGTCTCCTGTCTGCACACGCTCGCGTGCTCTCACCTCTCCTTGCTGTTACGCACCTGCCTGGAACCACAGGCCCTGGCTTTGGTCAAGGCTGCTCTTAGGGCTTAATGAAGTGTTTTGTGGTACTGCGTAGGAATGAGTCATCTTTTTTTTCCCATGAAATTTGACCCAGTGTCCCCCACTGAGAACCCAAGGTTGTCGACACCTTTGACCTTCACCATATCTAGCAGAGGTTTGGGCTCATAGTTTAAGGGTGTGTCGGATAGCTTGGGGTAACATGCCACGGGGGCCTGGAAAATTTTGAATTATTTGAAAAGATAATTCAGGAAATAAAAAACTCCCAGCATTAAAGTCAGTGAAGGTTTTTTTCCTAAATGCCTTTCTCTACAAGCTTTCAAGTTTACCATTAAAAGCATGAGTTTTCGCATTAGATCTGGATTCCACTCTAGATACTTATGCGTGCCTTGGGGTTACGGACTGTAACTCCTTAAGCCTTCAGGTCCGTGCTGTCACTGAGGATGGCAATAATAATAATAATCCTGTTGTCAGGATTAAATGAGAGAGAACAAGTGAAGTGCTCAGCAAAGACAAGGAAACCACGCCCTCTTTCCATTTAAGGGGGAATGGGTGATGGCGGGGTGGCCCTGACAGCGCTGGCGATGAGATGCTCAATAAACGAAAAGATAATGAGCATCGCCTAATTTCTTGATGTCACCTCCTCCATCCCACCATGCCTCCTGCTTCAAGGATATTATTGGGAACTTAAGCCTTTTACAAAAACTCTTAAATGGAAAGCCCTGGTGTAGGAGCTCACAGATCTGACTCGTGCCACAGAGTTCACCACAGCAGTTAGTTGTCGGAGTCACCCTAACTCGGTGTGACCTTCCCAAGTCACTTAAATGCTGTGTCTGTCGCCTCCTTTACCATGGACAATTATGTAGCAAGGCCTACGTACACACCTTATCTCATTTAATCTCCACCCCAATCCTATGATGCTGTTAAGTCTTACCACCATTTTAAAGATTAAGCCAAAAAAAAAAAAAAAAGTCCCCAATACGTGAAGTGGCCAAAGTCACCCCTAGCAAGCAGCAGAGCTGGAATTCCACTGCAGATTTGTGGGATGCCAAAGCCAGGTACACCCCAAGCCACCTCGAGGCCTGGAAGGAAGTGTGGACGAGCTCTCCGGAGACCCCGAGGGAGATTCGGTAACACATCTCGCGAGAGTGTGCGCCGTGTGCGGATGTGCCCGTGGGTAGTGTGTGAGGATGCTGTGGAGGCTGTCATTTCGATTCCTTGTCCGCTAACACCAAAATCTCGGGAGCTGGGACAAGGGGCCGTGTTAGGGGTCTTGAGAGTCCTGCCCCACTAGACGCCCTTACTCCTACCTTTTCGCTGCCATTTCTTGAGTTTTCTGGTTTCACCAGGATCGATGGCGGGGCGGAGGCAGGCGGTTTGGGTGGAGGCTCACTCTTGGCGGGGATGTCCTTGCCTTCCATGATGATGGAACTGGCCGCCGAGTGGATCCTGCTCTCGCTGCCCCTGCCGAGGGACGTGAGGGCGGGCTCCCCAGTGGGCGCGGGCTTGGGTCCCACCTCCACCACCACTGTGGGGGGTGCCCCCTGCGGCTGGTGGAACTGGAACTGCTGAGGCCGCACGACCATGGTGGGGCTGCGTCTGAGGGAGCCCACCACCAGCGTGGGGATCCCTGACTGGACGGGTCTCTGCAGGGATCCATCTGGGGAATCACACGATAGAGTTATCAGCAACGGGGGCGGCCAGCAGTGGGCCGGGCCGGCGCTGGTTTAGCAGTGAGTCCTGATATCCCAGAGTAGTTAAGTGCTTTCCGCATTGGACCGGGCTCACATTCTCTCAGGGTCTTTCACAGGTGACCTTACTCGCTTTTTAGTGCTGTTTGCTGAGGCTGGCAGCAACTAAGTGGCTCGCTGACTGTTGGGGGGGCGCGTGTCAGAAGGTATATTGCTTCCATTTGCCTCTCTCTCACGCACATGCACGCGCGCACACACACGCACGCACACGCGCGCACACACACGCATGCGCATGTGCGCGTACACACGCACGCGCACACACAGACGCATGCGCACACACGCACGCGCACGCACAGACGCATGCGCACACACGCACGCGCACACACGCACACGCACACACGCACACGCACGCACACATGCACACACACGCACGCACACGCGCACACACATGCACAGTCTTACACTCTCCCTCCAGACCCTTAAGATGGTAAGTGAAGGACACAGACCTAGAGACGGCTTCACAGTGAGAAGGAAACGGGAATGCAGACCAAAGAGGAAACAGAAGGAGACAGTAAAAGAGAGCGAGCGAGCGAGCAGACATTGGGAGTCAACGGAGAGAAATGAGAGGGAGGGAGAGGACGAGCTACTTGAAGAAAATTCTGGCAGAAGCTTAGGGGTCACTTTTAGTCGGGGGCTGCAGGAAGAGCGAGTGGGATGTTACTAAGAGTGTGTGTTTGTGCTCGCAGATGTGACACCAGACGGAAGCACCTCGGTAAGGTTACTCTGGAGTCAGGGCTGTGCGTGGACGAGGCTTGCGAAGCCCCACAACACAGGCTCTGGAATCAGATCTACTTCCGGGAACCTGGGGACAGGTCAGTCACATCACCTCCCTCACCTCAGTCCCCTCGTTTGTAAACCGGAGCTAATAACAGCAACACCCCTATAGGGCTGCTGCGAGGCTTACATTTTACGATGCGTGTGAAGTGTCAGGACAGTGCCTAGAATCTACTCAGTGGCCCATGTGTGTTAGACATCATTAGTTGTGGATAAAGCAAATCCTAAAAATGCAAGGCGCGCGAGTCTGGTTTTGCCTCTTTCCCGAACTCCTTTGTGTTTTGGTTCATTTGTTTTGGGAATTGAGATGGTTCCCTCTCAGTAAAAGGAAGCCATCCCTTCCCCTCAAATTTTCTAGAGGCAGGACGTCCCCATCCTAGGTCCTGCAGGTAACCTGGGGAATTTTCAAGAGTTCCCTGCACTCCGGGAGAAGCATTGTGGCCGTTTCTCCATAAAGATCTCACAGCATTTTAGAAGACACAGGTGACTTCCAGGCAGAAATGTTAGTCGCTGGTGATGCTCTATGGACACGTGTGTGAATTCAGCCCGTGTGTCCAGCACAGAGGATCCGAGCCGAGGCCACGCTTTGCCTTGTGACTCTTCGGCATGCTGGGTGTGATGCTCACCGAACACGGTCAGCGTTCTCAGCAGTCGTCATTTACACAAGGCTGACCTTTCAGTGTGGACATTTATTCTGCCACTGTCAGCCCCGTGAGGTACATACAGTCAATTCTGCTGTCACTTCGCTTCGCTTTGGGGAGATTGATAGCCTGGCCAGCATCACCTTGGGGAAAGGTGAGAGAGAAAAGCCCCAGGGATCTGGGAACGTTGAAGTAGCCCTGGCAGACATGGCTTCAGGCTCCCGGAAAGGGGTGACAAATCGGTGACAAATTGGTTTTATGACTTCCCTACTTATTTGGTTGGTTCCTGGTTTCTAGGAGAGCTAATGCTTGCTTATTACACGTGCATGCAATGCGAGCAGCCAAAACTCCCAGATAATCACGTTCTACACCAAGGTCAGGAGGGCGTGCATGAAAGCATGCGTAAGCAACTGCCCGTGGGGCGCACTTCCCGGCATTCCTAAGTGGTCTAGACCGAGTCTCAGTGAGTTCATACACTGGGTGGAGCCAATACGAGCTGTTCAGTTGTGGCAATGATAATACTGAGAAAATAATAATACTCTAAAAACAGCTAATGTTTCTCGACAGCTGATCATGTGCCCGGGGCTGTGTCATCAGTCTTACATGACTTATTTTCTTCAATCCATATACTAACCCTGATGGAGTTGGTGCTATGTTTACTTCCATTTTACAAATGAGAAAACGGGAGAGTAACTTGCCCAAAGCCGTTATGGTGGAATGAATTATTTGGTGCATGGGGTGGGGAAAAGATGGAGGCAGGTACTCGGGGATGAGGGAGGGAGGATGGTTGAAGGGGATCAGAGGAAAGCACTGGGGGAGAGCTTTAACTTTCTTGGGGCATTTCCCTATGTGGCATATTGTCTCACGTGCTATTCTTTTGCTCTGACTAGTCATGCTGCATTTTCAGCTGTGTTAATTTTTTAAGATAGCAGAGCCCAGTTTAAATCAGAGGACACAGACTAAGTCAAATTTACTGTGCTTGGCTCATTGTCTTCTTCGGGAGAGGGGTATAAATACTGAGCCTTGAAGTTTTGTGGAGCAACGGGTTGTAAATACTTTTTCAATTAAAACCTCTGAAAAGGGGGTCATACGTAGAAGTAGTTCACCGTGTTTACAAGCTCATCCAACTTGTGGCCCGCGGGCTGCATGCGGCTCAGGACGGCTTTGAATGCGGCCCAACGCAAATTTGTAGACTTTCTTAAAACATGAAAATTATGCACTGACTTTTAAATTTTTTTTAGAGCTCATTGGCTATCGTTAGTGTATTTTATGTATAAACCAACATGACAATTCTTCTGATGTCACCCAGGGAAGCCAAAAGGTTGGACACTGCTATGTTAGGAGATAAAAGCATGGCTTTTAAGAGGAAAGTCATAAATGATTGCAAAGTGTGCAGGTAGATGTTATAGAAGCAAAAATAAAAGTAAGGTGCAGAGAACAGTGCGGTGAGAGTGCTGAAAAGGTGTATGTGTGTGTACATGGAGAGAACTCGGGACTGGGGGTTAAGAATACGAAGGACACTTACTTTTTGTACAATTTAACTTTTTTCCTCTAGGGCATGCATTAGTTAAATAACAGAGTGGGATTCAGGGGCTCTCAGCACTGACTCCTTAACCCTCTTCCTCCTCACCCGCGTCCTTTCCAGGTTTTCATTTTGGCACCCTGAGGGGTTCCCTGGAGCACAGTTTGAGAAGCACTGACCCAGCAGGTGCTTCAGTTGTGCCAGCTTAGTAAGAGCCAGCATCTGCCTTGGCCGTGTTCTATTCACATGTTGGCACTCAGGGCTGCCACGGTTCCGGTCAATCAACATGCAGGTATGAAGTGACCGGAGGGCAGTGACCTTGAGTTGGTCTGGCTTCATCCAATACAACAATGCAGGCTTTGTGAGATGTAAAGCACCCTTCACAGAGGCTTGTTTTAAAGCTGAGACCCCTGTTTCTGAGGAAGGTACTCTGTCTACCCCGCCACCACTTACTCTTTCTCATGCTGCTCCGCCCTTTCCGAAGAGAGCCCTGTCGTGAGGTCCCCGGGCCGGCCGCACTCCTCACGGGGTTGACGATGGCGGTGGGCACGAAGATGGACTTGAAGGGACGGCTTTGTCGGGGCTCACCTTCTGAAATGCTGCCTTGGGAGGACACAGAGGCGGTGGATAATGTCCATGTAGCGTAGAGACTAGGACTCCGGGGGTCTGGAAAACTAGATGTCTTTCTGGTTGTGGAAATTTTTTCAGAAGAGAAGATGTGAAGAAAATGGTCAGTCAAGAGTCCTATTTTAAAAAATGACCAGCTCCCAACCGTATACCACACGTGGCTGTGCCTTACCCTCTCCCTACCCATAGTGGACACTTTTCGTCAACTATGCAGGTGTATCTAAGCAGGTGACCCTCCTACACCTGCTAACTAACGGTGGGTGTGCTGAGGACAGGCAGAGATGCTCCTACGGAGGCCCTGGGGGAACCAGAAGACTTGAACTATGTCACCTTTCACTCCAGCTCTGATCACTCCTACCCGCCACCCCCCAAACCCCTTCGGCCCTTGAGTTCAGAGCACAAGGCCTCTTCGGGGTTCATCTTACATTGCAGGGGTGATTTGTTCATTTGGTGACTTTTCCACTTCATTCTAGGCTCCCTGAAGGCAGAGATCTCATGACTTAGTTTATGTGTTCTGCCTACATTGTTTGTTAATAAATGTTTGCTGAATGGCTGCCAGGATGCTGTCAGCACTGGTGCTGGTCATTTTGACGAGACACATGCTGAGGACTTACTGGACGCTGGGCACTGGGCGAGTGCTGTGCCCACATTACTTCATGGCTTCTTCATAACGGCCTTTTGAGGTAGGATTCTCTCAGCACCACTGTTTTGTAGAGTAAATAAATGGAGATTTGCAACTACTTGCCCAAACAACTACTAGACTTGAGATTTGAACCCAGGTCCAGGCTGGCACTGGCCTCCATCACCTACACTCCCACCCCTGAGCTGTACTTCCTCCTGGCTAGTTAGAGCATTTGTCATTTGGTGGCATCCTGCTTGACAGAAATGAACTAAAGCAGCATGTAGGCCCTACGCGTGCTTCCATTAGATCCTAATTCTTCAGTTTTGGGGCTCTGATTCTTAAGACTAGCATTCAAGTTTTGTAAAACAGCACCCCCTGATCCACAGTTCCCAGCCTGCAAGTGCCCGCAGCCCGTGGGGAATGGCTGTCATCTGACATGCCTTTCTTACCCTTTTACCAATCCTGTCCCCAATCACAGCCCCTGCTGAGCAGTCATCAGTCACCTTGTCACTCTGTTGATGAGGAGTAAATAACCTCGGCTAATTACCTGGGAGTAACCAATTTGCCCACAGCCCTCCTTCCCAGTTTACCTCCTGTCAGTGTCTCCAGGTTCCTCTTTAGGGAATTTCCCCTTATTTCTCCTTTCCTCTCCTTCTTTTGCTTAAAAAAAGTGATATGTCTAATAATTGAATAACGAACCAGCCAGTGTTGTACAAAGATGGATAAGGCATCACGGGATGTGGCCGACCCTGCCCACGAAGCCTTTGCAGCCTAATGCCCCAGGAGCTGATGCCTGCAGCTGGGGGACCCTGTCCTGCTGTCTCCTGTCCCTGGTGACACGGTCAGGGAGGAGGAGAGGGCCGCCCTCCAGGAGAAGCATAGACTCCACTCTGGAGATGAGGGCTAGGAGGCAAGAGAACCCCCCTGCCCCACCGGGCTCTGGCTTCCATGGCAGAGAGGCTTTCAGGTGCAGAGTGGGCCGAAAACAGGAAAGACAGGTTCCAAAAGCGTGTCCCGCAGCCCAGGAGGACAGAGTACAGTTCAGGAGGCCCAGGCCAGCCTTAGTCTACCAGGCTCTTCTCCAAAGGGCTGTTTACAGACTGAGGCACAACCTCATCTTTTCTGAGCCCAGCACTAGACTGGATTCCAGAAGCTCCTCAATCCCAAGTCCCCCATCAACACCGAGACCCACTATGCTCTTGGCAGAAAGCTTGGCCCTTACCTAACACCTTCTAACATCAAGGCCCGTTGCTCACACATACTCACTAATCCCCATGACACCCCAGAGCTGCAGACTTCCGGGTCTTTGTTTTCCAGAAGATACTGAAAGACAGTTTGAGCTTGGGTGGAAGGAATGCATGTTGCCTCTGACTGGCTCCACTGCGCTGCTTTGAGTGTGCAGGTCGGTGTCCCCTTTTCTATCTGTGACGTGAGCCCTTAAGAACTTGCCCAGTGTTTGAAAGGGACATTACATATGGCAGCCGTACTGCGCTCAGCACTGGCAGTGGCCGCCGGGTGAGGCGTGAGCTTGGACCTTGGCACCTTTTATGTAGTTTTGGACAGAAAGTCAGAGGAAAATGAGGGGTGGTCCATGGGTCACTTTCCTCCATCCATAAAGCACCAGGAGGGCACACATGTGCAGTAAAGGTTGCAAGAAAGAGAAATCTCCTGGCTAATTGGGCAGGAGGGAATGTACTGGGGGGACAGGGGTGGGGGTTGTGAGGTCTGGGTACAGGATGCAGGGGAGGCGGCTGAGCTCCCGGCAGCAGGAGTCTGAGCAGGTGCTGCTGCCTGTGTCCTCGCCATGAACCGTCTTCTACTTTGCCCATTTTCTCCCCTGTTCAAATTTCCAAGTCCCCCAGAGGGCGTCAGGGTGGCTGAGCCCCTTGGCCATGGTGATGGGCTGCGGGGGAAGAGGAGGAGGAGCGGGTTTCTTTAGTTTCTCTCTAAAGCATGGCAGCCCTTTCCTCTCTGGGGAATCTCACATCCAAACCCTGGCATCTTGGTCAACGCTGGTCTGTGGATAGCTGCTCCCCGCACTCTGGCTGGCTCAGTTCATTAGGGAAGGGTGCTAGTAAGAGCACAGGTTCGATTGTTGAGGGGGACCCTCCCACCTTTGAGCCCTGGCTGTTTATAAAAAGGCGGCACTGTGCACGCAGGGGGCTGGTGCCAGAGCGGAGCCCCCACTGCAAACACAACACCAATGGGGGGGTGGGGCCTCGCACGCACAGAACCGAAGACTCCTGCACGTGTGTCCAAGCTAGCTATTCGAACAGCACCTGCTTTAAGTAGTAGAAAGCCAGCTGATATGTGACAGCATCACACAGCCCCAAGAAGTGGGGGGGCACTCAATCTCCCACGGTGGAGACGGTGGTTAGGAACAAGGGTGAGCTGCCTCCAGATAGACACATGTCATCCATGTCCTAGATGAGTGGGGACAGGAACTTTGTGTCAGGGAAGCCATCAAGGAAAACGTACACAGAAGGCATCAATCCTCTGTCACCTAACAGCCTGCAGGAGAATACACTCTGACAGGGACTATACTTCTTGGAATGCTGGCTCTTCAGAAGCGAAAACCCCTGTCCGCGTAAGCAGCACCTCAATACGCACAGGTGCTCAGATTTCTAGGAGGGCGGACACGGACGCCATGTCGATCTGTGTGCTAAACCTCCGGCCATTGTCTGACAGGCAGCCACGTGGGAGTGGGTGAGCCTAGATCGGGGCTCCAAGCTTTGGGCTTCCCCGGGCCACACTGGACACAGAAGTGTCTTGGGCCCCCCATAGAATACACGAACACTAACAGTAGCTGTTGAGCTAAAATAAGGATGCCCAAAAAACCTCATATAAAGTTTTAAGAGTTCGTGTTGGGCCGCGTTCAAGGCCGTGCCGGGCCGCTGCCTGGGCGTGCCCACGCTGGGTGCTCACGGCGTGCCCGAGCCGGCGGGCACAGCAGGGGAAACGCGCGGGGGAGGCGGCGCAGAGCTGAGGCCCGAGGTGCGTACGGGTGGGATCCAGCATGCGTTCCAGTCGTGATCGCACGGCGTCACGTGCCCAGGAGAGCCTCAGTTTACACTTGCTGTATGAAGGGTGTCCCTCTCTTATCTCAAAAGTGTCACAGCTTGGATGACAAATTGTCTGGTCCCACTTAATCTAACGGTCCTTTCATGGCATAACCAGAACTCTGGGCTAAGGCTTGGTGCAGAAGCAAATGCCCTAGCAGCAGGCATGGCCCTAGAGCATTCATGTGGGATCCCATGGAAGAAACTGTTCATGAGTTAGGGTAGGCACTCTCCTTGCTCTCCATTGTCACTTCTAGATTGTTCTCCCACTCTCCTGCCATTATGAGACTCTACCACCTTGTGGCCGTCGTCATTTCCCCCAGGTCTCTCCCCTCATTCCTGGAAAACTTTAGCTCCTGGCTGAGTGTCATTCTCTCCCAAACACCTGACCCTACCATGATCATCTGTGTTAGGGACCTAAATGCCAGCTCAAGCCTGCGCCTCTTTCTTACAGGCCACACTGTATACTTAACCGCTTACCCACACCTTCACCAGGATTACCCACAGGCCTCTGGGACTTAACTTGCTGCAAGCCAAGCTGTTGCTCACCCCCCCACCCCCCCAAAAACCCCCACCTGTTCCTCTTCTGGTTTGCACCTCCATCTCAGTAGAAGGCAACTCCATCTTCCAGAGAGTCAGGGCAAAACGCTTGGCCTCGCCCTGATTCCTCTACCCTCTCATCCCCGAGATCGGACCTGGCAGGATAGCCTGTGGCTCTACCTTCAGAACCTGACCAGAATCTAATCCCTTCTCCCTCCGACCATGGCTAACCCCCGGCTCGATGTACCATCACCTCTTCCCTGATCATCACAGCATCCTCTTCACCCATCTCTCTTTCCTCTTTCCCTCTCTACCATTTGTTCTCAGCCCGGCAACTAGAGGGATTCTAAGTCAGATCACATCATTCTTCCGCTCAAAATCCTGCCCAATTCCTCATTAAGACCTAGAAAATTCTGTATGATCTCACCCCCCCATTACCATTTTGAACTCATTTCCTACTGACTCCCCGTCAGCTGCTTTAACCCAGTCCTGCTGGCCCCTGCCCCAGGGCCTTTGTTCTGGAACTTGCTGTCCCTTTGACCTGGGATGCACTTCCTGCAGAGATCCACAGGACCCACCTCCTCATTTCCTTCATTCCTCCTCACTTCTCAGTAAAGCTGTCCCTGAGCAACCAAGGAGAATGTGATCACCTCCATGCAAAGGCTATCCCCCGCCCCCGATTTATTTTCCTTCTTAGCCCTTATCATGAACACACCACATACATCACTTACGCATCTTGTGTTTTGGGCTGTTCCGCTAGAATGTAGCCGCTCTGGGCGGGGACTTTGTGTATTTTGTTCTCTGGTGTTTCTCTCTAGTGTCTAGAAAGGTGCCTGACACGTGTCAGTGCCCAATAAATGTTTGTCATCAGTGACAGACACCCTTAGGTTGCCTTTGGAGATTTTGCAGGTTTCTAACAAATGCTGAGAAACTTCCATCGAAGGAATAACTGTTCTGCCATGTGAAGGCACCTTTTTCTATGAGCCTGGTCTGTGGGAACCCAGACTTCATACTCCTCCTACCACCACACCAACCAGCCCGATGGAACCATCTGGGGGTTAGAAGTGCAGCCTTTTATTGAACCAAAGCCTTCTGAGTTGTGCCCACTGGTTCAGGGCCCGCCTCACGGAGCACAAGTACTTCCTCGTCTACACAGTCCACTGTCATCCCTCGGACCCTGCTTTCTACAGCGTGGACAACCTTGGTTTATAGGTTTCTCCTGCGATGTGGATTTCTGTCTCCTCAGCATCCTTGTTGCTCTCTTCTGGCCTTAGTGCCCCACCTACATGAAGGCCCCCCAAACTGGACATATGACTCCAGGAGTGACCCCACAGAGTACAATGGGGGTTATCACTTTCCTTGGAGTGATGACTCTCTGTCGTAGAGACAGCATTTGATGCGTGGTGATGGCTTCTCACTGCCTAGGACAGGCTTTGCCTGGGTTGGCGGGGTGAAGGGAGGAGGAGACAGTTTGGGGGTTTGTGTGCATTGCGACTGCCCTGTGAGAAGCTGGGAAGAAGACACACGGGGTAACTGAGTAGCATTTGACCCAGGGCAACTAGCATTTGACCCGGGGCAACTAGCATTTGACCTGGGGTGTGGATGGACAGGTCTGAGCGCTCTGGGTGCTGCTGAAGGCCTGGCGTCCTGGGAAGTTTCCAGAAGTGCTCTGGCGGGCCTCTGACCGGTACTTTCCCCCAGCCTGCCACTAGATGGAGCGTGGAGGTGCAGGACGGGAAGTGGGATTTGGGGGGTTCGTACAGACAACCGGAAAAATCCCGTGTTTGAGCAGGTTGCTTAACTCTGTATCTCACTTTCCTCATCTGTAAAATAATATCCGCCTTCCAGAATTCCTGGACATAGCCATTGAGCTAAAAAATGCGACAGTGCTGATAAACTGTGAAGAGCTTTAAAAAAGAGAACTATTTTGCTATTTTTCTTTTTTAAATTACAGTGTTAGGAGGGAAGTAGGGCAAAGCCGTCCTTGGCGCGCACGCTGAAAGAGCCTGGAGTCCTTCCGCATCCAGCCCGCCCAGGGGGCCTAGACGACCTGACACCGGATAGGGGTCAGGTGAGGGAGGACGCACCTGAAAACAGGGGAGACGTAGCTGTTGGGGAAGATGCCGACTCGCCCGGTGACCAAGGAGACGCCCCTGAGCCAGCCGTCCTGGGACCTCCCCAGGACCCTGACGCCTTCGCCCTTCCGCAGGTCCAGCTCGTCGGGGCCCCGGGCCGCGTAGGAGTGCAGGGCAACAAACCTGGGGGGACACGGGGGAGCCGGTGAAGGGCGAGGCGCGCGCGCTGGCAGAGCGGCGGGAACCTTCGCTCCGGGGTGCGCCATGACCTTGGAAATCAAAACCTCAGTCTGCAAGGCAGGAGGCCGGGGTGGAAGCGGGTTGGAACGGTGGTGCGGAGCCCAGATCGCTGCCTTCTCCACACCCCCGCCCCGCCCCGTGGACCGTCACTAATTCAGGCCCCTTCAGTATTCTGCCACCGAGGAGACCGGCCGAGAACAGAACGAGGAGGTGGTGACCAGAGATGTGGCAGAGCCGGGTCTCAACCCCGCACGGGATGCTCTGCGGGGGATGAAGTCTCACACAGCTCTGGCTGACCCGACGCCCCGTCGGACACGGGACAGAAAACCGGGGCACTGGCCGGTGTCAGACGGTCCGGCTGGTCAGCCTAGAGTATTGCCAGGAGCCGGCCGCGGCCAGCAAGGGTCGGGGGAACGGGAGGTCAGCCGGCGGCCGCTGATCCGCACCCTCCCTGCTTGACTCCCAGGCATGGGCTGGGGGGCTCCCCGAATACAGGCAGGGAAGGGGGCAGGGCTGGAGGGGGGTGGCTCTCCTTTCCATTCTCTGCACATAGTGGCCTCCTGGCTGCACGGTGGGATGGGGAGGGGGGGAATGCGCTTAACGTGGCAAAGCTGTCCCTGGGGGAGGGCAGCGACTTTCTACTCTGAAGTCCGCGGAGCGGGGTCAGGAAGGTCACCGCCATCCCTGCGGTCAGGGGGAAGACACTAGGGAGTGGGAGGCTGTGGAAGTGTGAACACCCGGCTGAATGAAGGCATTGAAAAGAACCCACGTTGGTGTGCCAGATGCAGGGGTGACCTGTACGTGGCCTTCAGGCTAGCGCTTAGGGCGTCCTTCAGGTTTCTAAGGACCGTGAGCCATTGAAAGCTTTCAGCAAAGGGGGTGGTGGGCCGTGTTCTCATCTGCCGGCTTCTTCCCACCCCACCTCTAAGCGCTACAGTTATTTCTCACTGATTACTAAAGCAACATCTATTCATAACCCAACACTTCGGATCTAAAGGAAGACAATAGCAACGCTTAGTACCCAATCTCCCAGCCCCGTTTTGCTGTATAATCTTCCAGTCTCTTTCTACTTTTGTAAAATAACGAGCTAGGATGCCGCGGCTTGCTACTTGGTGTTTTTCACCAGCATTTGCACTGGTGGTTGTAAAGGAAGGGAAGCAGTTGTCTCTCTGGTGGGGGGCGGGGGGCGATAGTTTGGGGGTGCTGATGCTCATTGGCAGGTGACCCCTCTGTGCCAGGACCGGGGTGGAGGGCTGAGCGTCTTACTCACATGTTGCCCGAGAGATGCTGCTGAGCGCCAGCCAGGCTGACGATGGCCGTGGAGTGTCCGGGGGAGGCAGGTGCGGGGTGGTAAGTGCTGACCTATAGGGACAGAAAAGACAGCCAAGCAGAACCAGTGAGTGTCCCCCGTTAGGCACACAGCAGGGCTGCTGCCGAAAGGCTGGAAGCTGCTGAAAACAAAGAGCCATGCCCACGGCCACCCATCGGGTATCATCCCTGTGGTTTGGGGCTGTGGGCACAGCAGGGTAGATCAGTGTATGTCTTGGTGGGGTGGCACTCCAAGACCACATTCCAAAAGACTGTCGGCCCCGGCAGAGGGTGAAGACCGCTGGATTTACAGTCAAGGGGGCCCTTCCAGACTCCCTGACCCGTGTCCCCCGGCACCTCCCTCCCACCTCCCAGTGCACTCACCTCCCTCGAGGAACACCTGCCCTTGATACAGCGGCTAATGCTGATGGAGAACTTAACACTTACCCGGCCTTTTGAAGTCCTTCACAAGCTAACTTAATCCTGATTCAAGGTACTATTATGAGCCCCATTTTTGGTTGAGAAACTGAGGGAATGAAAGATCACCGAACTAATACGAGACAAAATGTAAAACCAGGCAGGCTAGGTACTGAGACCCCCCACCCCACATGTGCCAGCTTATGCAGTGACTTACGGAAGGTGAACCTGAATCCTTTTCACTTTTCCAGGATGAAAGAGGGAGCAACAATGCTAAAACCCCCTCGAAACTGTCTACCATCCCGACTCCTACTGTTGAACATACGACCTTGCTTATTTTCCTGTTGGCACCTGTGCCACACTGTGATTGTTTCCTTGATTATTTACTGACCGTCCCCTCACTAGACTCTTACGTTTCACGAGGGCAGGAATTACGTCTTGTTCGTCCCTATCTTTTTAATATGCTCAACACATTGCTTGTTGTAGCTTAAAGAACGAGTGAATGAAAAGCTTTTCCTGCCCTGTACACTAAGGACTAATAAAACCTCAACCAGCTCCCTGCCTTCCAGAGTAAATATATCCAATCTGTCTTCAGTTACCCACCCATACGTAATGGTAACTCGGTGTGCCTTTGGGGCCCTGCTTCTGTGGGTACAACTACAGTTCGCGTACGTGTACTCGGGTCAGTGCCAGTGCGCTCCTGAGTGCCTGTGTTCTAGCTCTTTGTGCAAGAGTATGCATTCATTCTGAACCCATGATAACTGCAGGTTGGTGTGATGTGTGATGGCATGGTTCTATTTCATGCCTGAGTATGTTCGTGCATGTGGGTCTATGAACTGATAAGCACATATGCTGTGTGTGATTACACGAGGGCTGTCCAGAAAGTATCCAGCCATGAAACACAGCGGCACTTATGGCAGGATTTTTTCCAGACAGCCCATGTATATGTATGTGTACACACCATATATGTGACTGTAAATGTCTACCTGGGATTCTGTGTATATGTATGTAAACTCTAGAGGTGTGTGTAGGTGTGCACGCCTATAGTTTTGGGTGTGTCTGTGTCTATGGTTGTGTGGATATACGTGTGGCTGGGTATGTATGTATAACATTATGAGAATCCAGTTACAGGATCAAAAAATCATTTCAGTCAGATAATGACAAGTGTTGGCAAGAATGTAGAGAAATAGAAACCCTCCTACAGTCTGGTGGGACTGTAAAGTGGTACAGCCCCTTTGGAAAAATCGAACAGTTCCTCAAATGATCAAACGTAGAATTACCATATTACCCAGTAAGTCCACTCCTAGTACATAGTTAAAAGAAATGAAAACATAAGTCTACACAGTATTTATAATAGCAAAACATGGCGATAACCCAAATGTGCATCGACTGATGAATGGATAAAAAGAAAGTGGTCTATCCATATAACAGAGTAATTATTCAGCCATAAAAATGAAGTACACGCTGCTACATGGATGAACCTTGAAAACATTATACTAAGTAAAAGAATCCAGATGCAAAAAGACCACATTACATGATTCCATTTATATGAAATATCCACAATAGGCCAATCTATAGAAATAGAAAGCAGGAGGGCTGTCTGGAAAGCATCCAGCCATGTAACATGACAAACAGAGGCATTTGTGGCTGGATTTTTTCTGCACAGCCCTTATACATTAGAGGTTTCCAGGAGCTGAGGACGTAGGTAGATATGGGGGTGATAGTTAAGGGCACAGGGTTTCTCTTTGAGGTGACGAAATATAAAACTGTGGTAGTAATGGTTCCAAATATCTGCAAATGTATTAAAAAGCATTGAATTGTATTAAATGGGTGAATTGTATGGCGTGTGAATGACGAACATCTCAATAAAGCTCTTTAAAAAAAGAGCATTCCATGGTCACACATCTGAGGCACTTTAACTCTGTGCAAAGTGTCCGAGCCTCGCAGTCAAATATTGTCACACCGGTTCCCTCACACAGGGATGAATAGGAGCTGGCTTTGGGCTAGGCGTTTCCTTCCTGGTGACTGGGCGAGGGGCATCCCTGCCTGGCTTGGAAGCTGTGTCAAGGGAGAGCCCTGTTATGCGAACACCTCATCTTATGTCTGTGGAGACAGTTGGACCAGCAGTGAACTTCACTTAACACCCATGAATTTCCAGTGTTATGTTTGAGCAAAAAGCCCTTCTGTCCATAACCACAATTGATTTTCAGAAAGGAGGAAGATTCTAGAATGCAAAGCCATCCCTCCATTATACCAGGCTCTGCCTTTTTACTGCTCTAGGCCTGCCTCTGGGGAGGTGGGTATTTCCTCCGATTTGGAATGTGGAACCTGGCCAGCACTGAAATCAGAGGGCTTGTGATGTTCTCCCTAATGTGGGATGGGAAAGCGGGCCTGATGCTCAGGTGCCGTGGTGTCCTGGAGGGGAAAGGAGAACATGATTGGAGGAGGGAGGAGGAGGAGGCAAAGCAGGAGGAGGGAGAGTGCGGGAGGTAGTGGGTAATTCCGAGTGGGGAGTGGAGAGTCAGACCCTGGGACAGAGGTGCAAGGGGAGAAAGAGATACATCCAGAGGGATGGAGGGATGAAGGGAGAAGAAAAGAGATTAAGGAAAGATGGGGAAAACTCCTACAACCCCTTCAGGGGAAGATAAGCAACCAAATAAGAAATAGGCAAATGATACCACGAAAGAGGATGCACTGAGTGGTCAATAAGCACATAAGAAGACCCACAACATCAGCAATTATAAAAAAATACAAGTGAGTGAGTAATGTAGAATTGTATACCTGGGACCTATGTAATTTTTACCAATCAATGTCATCCCAATAAATTTAAAAAAATAAATAAAAAAACAACCATGAGATATGACTAGACAGTTAGCTATGAGAAAGGTTAAAATTACTGTATTTTGCTGTGCATAAGGTCCAAACTTTTAGGGAAAAAAATCTTTTGTTTTAATGTTTTACTCCAAATATTTGTTTATATTTAGGTACTTGTTTTTTGTATTACAAAGGAATTTAGCATTTATTTTTTTAACAGATTATGGTACGGGAAATTTTATGTAACAAATAATTATAAAACACAAGAACAGATGATCCAAGGTACAAAACATTTTATGTATAATTTTTTTTATATAAAAAACCAATGATCATATTCTAGGGTATTATTTTGCATACAGATATCATTATTGATTTCTAGAGTTATACTTTTAACTCATAAGTATAAATAAAAATAAAAACATGTATATAGATACAGAATTAGTACTGCCCATGTATAATGTGCATCCTTATTTTTCCCTCACAAATTTGGGCCAAAAAAGTGTGTATTATACATGGCAAAATACGATAAAAAGATTGACCATACCAAGTGTTGGTGAGGATGTGGAGAAACTAGAAGTCTGATACATGCTGCTGGTGGAAATGGTGGCACCACACCGGAAAACCATTTGGCCATTTTTAAGATAAAGTCCCATATACACTTACCACACTACTCAGCCATTCTACTCAAGAGTATTTACCTAAGGAAAATCAAAACACACATCCATACAAGAACCTGCGCATGAATGTCCACAGCAGCTTTATTCATTCTAGCCCCAAACTGGAAACAACTTAAATGCCAATCAACTGGCAAATAAACAAACAAATTGTAGTATAATGACAGTGGCATGCTTCTCAGCAATACATGCGATGACATGGGTGAAGCTGATCACCTGAAATAAAAGAAGCAGGCCACACAAGACTACATAGTCTCTGGTGCCATTTATAGGACATTCCTAACAACAGCCAAATCCATACTGCCAGGAAACAGATTAAGGATTGCCAAGAGCCAGGGGTAGGGAAAGGGGACTTTTGCAAAGGGACACAAGAAAACTTTCTGGGGTGATGGAAACGTTCTACATTTTGATTCTGGTAGTCATTACACACTTTTATACATATGCCAACAGCCACTGAATTACAAGCTTAACATTGTTAAACTTCAGTGTATGTAACTGTGGTTCAAAAAAGCTGTTAAAATATGAACATATTATCTAGCTGGCAGGACACACCCAGGTGGCCTTACCTTGACCCAGCCCAAGCTCTGGAATGGTCAGAAAAGAGTACAGGGAGGCTCAGCTTACTAGTGGCAGCCAGCGAGTGAGCCTCATGTCAAGGGACCCACCAGAAAGTGAGAAAAGTCAAGGGTGGAAACCTATGGATTAGAAAGAGGTTCAAAAAATGAATGAATGAATGAATGGACTGATAGGAAAAGAGAGAAGGATAGATAAAGGCAGAGAAAGGAGAAACTGGCAAAGAAGGAGAAAGACGACAGGACAGAAGTGATGGTCCCACCCGGTAGACGAACACAACTGACGGCCAACTCCGGAGGAGGCAGGTCTGCTCCTGCCACTGGGGTCAAAGTCAGAGCCCCAGCCTTTCTGCATGAAAGACCCCGGTGCCTGGTTCCCTGGGGTCGGTTGTGGCCTCAGGTCCCAGTGCCACAAGTGGGTTGAGGCTGGAGGTGAGGTCCTCCAGCAACTGGTACAGGGTTCAGGGACCTGAGCAGGATCGGAGAATGGGCATCATTTCTTCTACAATCTAAAAAACACTTTTTATGATCCTTTTTGAAGGACATGATGCATTTAAAAGATGTCTTGATCAGTAATACAAGAATCCACAGCCGTGTGGCCTCTGGGCATTTTCAGGTTTTGAGCTTTTAAATGAGGGAGGAAGGTGGCACGGAGCTGGCCCAGTGACGACATTCCGCTGGCCCCTGCGCCTGCCCCGGCAGCCGTGCTCCCGCTCAGGCATGTGGGGAGGGCGGCTGGCTTCGTACTCTCCTCCCTCTCCCCACCTGTACAATGGGACAATAATGGTAGCTCTCTCACTGAGCTGTTATCAAATAACGCAATCCATGCAAATTGCTTACTGCAGTGTCAGACCTTCTGCCTTCCCTCGGCCACACTGGAAGAAGAATGTCTTGGGTCACATATAAAATACACTGACACTAATGGTAGCTGATGAGCTGAAAAAAAAAAAAAAAAAGAAGGTCTGTGCGTAATTTTCAGGATGTTTTAAGAAAGTTCACGCATGTGTGCTGGGCCGCATTCAAAGCCGTCCTGCGGGCTGCATGTGGCCTGCACGCTTCAGGTTGGACAAATTTGGGGTTTAGCTCATTGTAAGTACTCAATAAATATCATTTATTTTGATCTGTAAAGAGATTAGCTGGTGTGTGGGAATGAGGTAGATGGAGCACCTCCTTTCATGCAACAGCCTTGCAAGGTCTTGAACTGAGAACAGGATCAGAGAGTATGTGTGTGTGTAGCAGGTAGCGGGTGGGAACAAGCAACCCTACTCCTGTCTTCTGGAGGAAAGTATCCCCAGCTTTTCAAAAATGTGAGTTTGCTTGTCCCCTCCTGGCCCGGGCGGTGGCACACAGCTATTTCCTCCAGGACTCACGCCTTTCAGCATCGTGGTGGGCGTGAGGTGACTGTCTTCCTCAGTAGAGTGCAAACTAGGGCAGAGGGACTTGTTGTGATCTCATATCTCACGATTCCCAGAAGCTAACAAGGACCTGGAACCTACAGATGTCCCCTTGGGGTTGGGAGAAGGGCTGCATTTTAGAGACAGAAAATTCAGAATTATTTGGTAGTTTCTGTACCCACCACTCTGGGTAATCTGGAGTCGACCATCTATCATCACAAAGTTAAAAACTCCTTCCCTCCATAGATTGAGAGACTCAACAGCTACATGGCAGCCATTGCAGTGTGGACCTTATTTGGTCCTATGCACTGGGGTTAATGCAATAAACAAAACACACAAGGCTCTTTGCACATGTGGAACTCACCGTGTATACCATGGAAGTCAATTAATTTCATAATTATATAAGCCTGGTACATGTTGGGGAGGGGGAAGTTCAAGGTGCTCTGGGCGCCATGGTACCCAGAGAGGTTTGCCTTGATGGCTAAGAAGTATTTCACTCTCACATGCTATGATTCTAAAGCTAACTTATGATATACAGGCCTCATTGTCATTATGCCCATTTTTACAGATGAGGAAACTGAGATAAAAGGATGACGCGATTTTTCGGGAGGCAGCCAGTCAATGGGTGGTCAGGTGGACACCAGAAGACTAGGTTGGAGCCCTGTCTGTAGGAAACCAAGGCTAACACCTCTTCCTCAGTTTCAGGGTGCCTAAAGAGGCATGTTTGGGCACCCCAGGAAAGAAACCATCCAGCCAGATGTTCTGTTTTTATGCTCCCGGATATGTTATGTTTGTGATGACCACTGTTCCTGTCAAGTGTCCCTTGTAATATGCAAGAGATCTGATGGCCAGTGAAATACTAAGTTCCTTTTGTTTGTTTCTCCTCTCCCTTCTGTGGCAGAACAGGGGTCCCAGCAGGGTCAGAGCTCCCTCCGCCAGCCTGCTGTCCTTTCTCCTCCACCTGTGCCCATGGCAGAGCTGGCCCAGCCTGCACACCTTCCCTGCTCTCGCTGAGCAAGGAGCAGCCACCCAGGGCTACTCATCTGCCCTAAGAGGAAAACACTGAGGAAGAACTCACATATGAGCTGGTGGCAGGTCCCTGTAGGTCCCCTGCACATAAATCTCTGAAAGGACACGGATAGGTCAGCAGGGGTAACACTGCATACCACTGGGAAGATGACTAAATTGACGTCTCCCAGGTAGACATCAAAGCTTAGCACATTCTCTGTGATCCGGCTCCTGCTTTCCTCTCCAGCCTCCTCTTCCTCCACAACCCCTTGACTCCTTCACTTCAGCTGCTGGGCCTTTCCCCAGCTCTTGGAGCAGCCACACTGTTTCCATTCCTCCTGACCTTTGCCCAGGTCCCATCCCCCACCCCTGCGCTGCTACTTGCTTTCTAATTGCAATTTTAAATTATAAATACATTCTGCATATTAATAAGTGTATATCATTTTATGTCTCATTTAAAGAAGAATAAAACAGACACCTGTGTATATATCACTCAGCTTAAAAAGAGAATTAAAAATAGGAATTGAGTATTGCACTTACAGGCCCTCTGCACATTCCTCTGTAATTAGATCTCTTCTTCCCCCTCCCCCGCCAGAGGAAACGACAATACTGAAATTCGTTAATCATTCCAATGCTTTTCTGTGCCATTTTTAGCACCTTGGAAGA
Organism: Lyroderma lyra; assembly: GCA_004026885.1. Classification (NCBI taxonomy): domain Eukaryota; kingdom Metazoa; phylum Chordata; class Mammalia; order Chiroptera; family Megadermatidae; genus Lyroderma; species Lyroderma lyra. The sequence continues at coordinate 118,499 of PVJL010004179.1, forward strand.
CATCCCTAAACAATCATGTTATTTAGGAATGCTAGTTTTTGAACACCTATGCATGGATTCACATTGCACGTACTCTCCTGTGACTTGAATCTTTTGCTCAACATTAAGTTTTTGTGTGTTATTTGTGGCTAATTTTCACTGCTGTCTCATATTTCATTGGATGCATATGTCACCATTTAACCATTTTATCATTTATGGGTCATTTGGGTGATTTTCAGTTTGAGGATGTTCTGAACGATATTGCTATGAACATTCTTGAATATGTCTGCTGTGCACACATATAAGAATTTTTCTAGGATAGACACCTACAAGCGGAACTGATGAGCCACAGGGTATGGGCCTCCTCAGTTGCATTAGGTAATAACAAATTGTTTCCCAGCGTGGCTGTAACGACGTGCACTTCCACCAGCAGCAAATGACAATTCTTGCTACCCCCCAATCTCAGCAGGCTGTGGCAATGCCCTGCTTTCTCCTACCTGCCTGTGGTGGGTGTGAAATGATATCTCATTTTGGTTTCACATTAATTTCTCTGAGTAGTAATGAGGTTGAGTTTCTTTTCAAATGTTTGTGGGCTATTCTTGTTTCTTATATGAAATGCCTGTTCATGTCCTTTGTCTATTTTTCCCTTCTCTTGGGTTATTATTTTCTTATTAAGTTATGGAGTTCTGATATTTTGGATATGAATTATTTGTAGTTTGTATTTTTACTCTGTGGTGTCTTTTGATGAACTGAAGTTCTTATGTTTAATGGTCAAATTTACAATATGTTCTCTTATGGTTTACACTTCAAAAAAATCTTGAATACTTTTATTATTTATCTCAAGGTCATAAAGATGTACTTCTATGTTGTCTTCTAAAAGCTTTATAGTTTTGCCTTGCACAGTTAAGTCTTTCAGTCACCTGGAACTGAATTTTGACAAGGGAGTCCATTTCTTCTGAGCTGCAAAGCCCACTCTGCCACAGATCAAGTCTCCATGCCGTGTCTATTTCTGGGTTCTCCAGTGTGTTGTGTTGGCTTAATAGAATCCCTATGCTAAATTCATGCCATCTTAATACTGTAACTTTACAAATAAAATCTGATTCCTGATAGGGTAGATTCTACTCTTCACTCCAACCAAATTCTCTCATCTTCTTTAGAAGTATCTTGGCTGTTGGCTTTTTTTTCTTCCATTTACATTTTTGAATCACTTTTTGAGTTCTAAACAAACAAACAATCCATTGGGATTTGAATTTATAGATAAACTTGGGGAGAATCAACATCTTTAAGATATTAAGACTTCCTATTCAAAAGCATGACATAATTTTTTACTTGTCTTAGGTCTTCTAATAAAGTTTTGTAAATGTTAAAGAGTTCAGTTTTACAAATTTTTAAAGAACGTGGTTGCTGTTGTAAATAGTATTTTTAAATGAATTTTCTAAGTATTTGTTTTCTTTTTAGAGTACAGAAATACAATTAACTTTCTTGTACTGACTTCCATCCAGTAACCATGCTAAACTCTTTTATTCCTAATACATATTTCTAGATTCTTATGAGTTCCTTACATAGACAAGAATGTCATCTGCAAATAATGACAGGTCTGGTTCTTCCTTTCAAATATTTAACCTTTTCTTTCTTTTGCTTGTCTCACTGTAGTGGCCAGGCACTCCAGGTGGGACAGTGCAAAGCAGAAATCTAACAGGCATTCTGTTCTTTTCTTAATCTTAAGGAGAATGGTGTCAACATTTCATCATTAAGTATATTGTTTGCTGTTGATTTTATACAGATTCCATTAACCATGTTAAGGAAGTTCTCTTTCATTTCTAGTTTGCTAAAATTTAAACAAATATAATGAATGGGGACAGAACGTTATCATTTTTTTCTCTATCTATTGAAAAGGTCGCATGCTTTTTCTCCTATGACCTATAATGTGACAAATTACACCAGTCAGTTTTGCAATGTTAAATCAACCTTTCAGTCTTGGGGAAAGCCCAATTTAATCACGATGTACCCTACTGTCATACATGCCTGGGTTTGCTTTGCTAATACACACTTGAGGGTTTTTGCATCGATGTTTATGAGTGAGGTAGAACTCAGTTTTCCCTGTCTTATGTTGTTTTTTTCCTGGTTTGGACATTCAGAATATCTCATGAGTGAATTGGGGAATGTTTTATTTTTTATTCCATTCTTTGGGAGAGTCTGTAAAAAGTGGAAGCACCCGCTTCTTGAGTGTGAGAGAATTCACCTATAAATCTGTCTGTGGCTGGGTCATTTTTTGTGTGTGTTTCTGTGGCAAAATTTTAAATTACTGACTCAATTTCTTTAATAGTTATAATAGTATTCTGCAGGGTTGCCAAGAGCTGTTTACCAGATATAAAATGTTTTTTCATAAATCCTGTGTGCTGAAGATAAATTCCTGATTTATTTATTTGCCTCATGGGCCCTGTTTGGAAAGAAAAAGCAGTACTGGAATATCTGCATAGGGGCCTGGAAAACCCCAGCTGACGTGGACCCCCATACTGTCAGCGCCCCCCAGGTCTCACTGCTTTACTCAAGAAGAACCCCATGGGGACAGTCACTGATTAGGTGGATTTCTGTAATTCTCTGAGACACTATGCAGCTATGGCTAAGAGAATGGACTTAGGCCCGTCTGAACTGGGTTTGGGTTTTGGCACTGTGATCTACTGGCTCTGTGAGGCCCAGACTTAGTTCCTCTGAGCCTTAGTTTCCTCATCTATAAAAGGGGGCAATAATAATAGCTACCCCCTAGGAGTCTTGTGAGACTTCAATCAGAACATGCATGCAAAGCAGTTTGTACAATGTCTGTCTCACATGAAGTCCCTAACAAACAGTTACCGCTGTTACTATTATGAGACGGGTGACATACAAAGCAGACAGATGTATGAGGAGAAGAGGTAGGCAGGAGGACTTTCTCAGGGGACTGAATTCAAGAAGGAAAGATTCATTCTCTAGGACACAAGGGCCAGCCACAATAGTCCAGATTCCCTTTGGGTAAGCCCCAGTGATGGGTGACTGACCCCACACGCGGGGACACGTATTTAGGAGTCTTTTTTCCTGACACTGGGTTGGGTTATTCTCATGCCTGCTGAGGCTTCCGGCATGACACTCCCCATCGCTGGGCTGTGTGCATTGGCTTCTCAGGGGAAAGCAGAATATGTAACCTTCAGCTGAAACCACAAAGACAAAATCTTCTGCCCTAAGCTAGGTCCTTTAGTTGGGCACAGGCGTCCTCAGCCCTGTCACTCCCCATTCCATTTTCTACCTCATGCTTTCTGGAGCCCAGATGGCCCCCGCCTTCAAGGCAGGATTTTAAAACCAAAGCAGAGTCTGATGGGATGAGTACTGTTAGTGGTTTTTGCAACACCAAAACCTTAATTATAACCCTTGCCTTCCAAGTCCTAACAGTCCACGGGAAGAAGTAACTGTTTGGCCGTAAATATAATTAAATCCTCTTAGCAGGCCTCAGTAAAGGTCATAAAATTTAAACAAGCAAAGTTCCTGTTAAGTCTGCTCTGGGTCCCCATGGCATTTATTCATAGAAGATACTTGTGACACATTTACTAGGTACTGAGTACCATGCTAGCTCCTGGGGATCGGTGACTAAGGCCACTGCTCACCAGGACGGTGCAGGCTGTGTGAGAAACCTTCTAGCCATCATACACTGTGCTCCTTCCCTTACATTTTTCAAGACAGGAGCATCTCGAAGATGAGCACTCTCTGATCATCTAGAAATGTCTATGCTCTACCCACTTCTGATACAGACGATAGGACCGTGTTATTAGAGAAGAGCTTTTTATGGTGGAGAGAGTGGGGTGGACAGTTATTTCCTGACCCGAGGAGACTGGACCCACAGGGAGACGTGAATGGAGAAAACAGTGACCCACCCTGGTGTGAGACAGACGGCTGATCATTGGGAGGCTGGGCTCCGGACTCCGAGCTTGCCCGGTGTGGCTCCCCACCACGTAACCCTGGGCAAGGTATTTAATCCACCTGGTCCTAAGTGCCTTCATCTGGTTTATGTCCAGTTTCATAGGTTTTCTCTCAGGCCTCGTCAGTTTTTACTGGTCTGCGGGTCTCACTTTAGGGGACAGAGCTGGAGGAGCCACTTGAAGTTGGACCGAAAGGAAATGAAAAACAAATCCCTTCTGAAGAATGGAGTGAGCCCAGAAATCATTCGACAATGTCAGGGTCACTTGGCGTTTTCGGAAAGTTGCCACGTGTTGGTCGTCTCTTGTTATTTTTGAAATGTCTCGAAGGACACCAAAGCCGGTGCAATGGGTGTTTTTAAAAAGAAAAGGAGGCCGAGTGCTCGCCACCCCATCGCGCCATTGGACGGCTGTTTGTGTGCCCTCTGCCCTGAATCACCCCTTGATACACACGGGGTTTACGTCTTAACCACCGGAGGATCGGGAGCCCCCGTGGTGCCCTGAAACAACGCCTGGCGCCTTTCCTATTGTTAAGTCTGCCTTCCTCTTCTGGATTATTACTGTGGGTGACCCTTGGGACCCTCCCCCCGCACCATGAAGGCTGAGACCTCTGATGTGGATGGTCATGGAACCATTTTCCCTTCTCGTGGGGCCGATAGGACATGGCTGCAAAGCCCCCCGAGATCCGGGTGTCCTTTCTAGAGACAGGCTCAGGGATCAGCAGTGAGTGCAAAGGACGCATGGCATTTCCAAAGCCAGCACTGAAAGCCCCTTTGCGGCGAGCACACTTGCTGGTTTGGAAAATTCTGCAGAAATCAGGAGCCACTGGTCCCTTACTGTCTCACATTAGATAGTTTGGATTGGCTGCCACCACAGGTCCCGTCCCTGCCTGGAGGGCCCAGCCTGTGGACTGCCCCGGGAGCGAAGCCCTCGGCCGGCCGTGCTTTCCCGCCGCTGAGTGGGCCACACCCATGGGGCGCCTCAGGCCGTCTGCACCCTGCGGGCCTCCCACCTTTCAGGGCACTGCATCTGACAGGAAACAGAGGGAGGCTACAGCCTCCCGACACCCGAGTTCATCTCACTGTGCTACAAGTGAGGTAGCAGCACGGACTTGCATGGAGGAGAGAGCGATCTCTAATTTTGTTCCCTTCTTAGAACAACTGTAAATTTCCTCTTTGGGTTCCCTGCCTTCAGGGCACTGTCTAAGGTCTCAATAAACGTTCGTGGAGTGGGCTTTCGGGAGGGCACCCGTGGGGAACAGAAGTGAGGACCCTGCCCTTTCCATTCTCTCTGCTGCTGCTTATCAGGAATGTCATACCAGGCCACTGAGGTGGAGGTTGGGAGGATGTTTTACCGTTTGTTCTGTACCTTTCCCTCGTGTTCCTTAATTCAGCTTCTTTCCCAACCGGTGGTTTCCTTCCCTACGCGGATGTCATCTTTCTCAAAAGGCTACGTGCCCACGGGCTGGGCCTGGCAGGCCTCCCGCAGCCTCTGCAGGGTGCCTGTTTGGGAACGTCTGGGGCCCTCCGATCCACACGTGTTCTGAGTGTTCCAAGCCCTGGGTGGGGCAAGGTAGGGATGGGGTTGAAAGGAAGGCACGGTCCTTGCCCTTCAGGAGTTTAGTCTCGCTGAGATACGATGGGGAAAACCGAAACAAATTTTGGAGATCACAACCACCATGGGAGTTAGTATTTGCAGAACACCTGCTCGGGGCCACCCACGCCTGAGCACTTTATTACCTCATGTAATCTTCACAAGAAACCAAAGAGCTAAATGCTACTATTGTCTTCACCGCTCCCATTTCATTGATGAGAAAGTCAAGGCAAAAACATACTATGGTAACTTGTAGGCTGACCAGCTGTCCCATTTCATAGGGCAGAAAACAATGGTCCTGCCCTGTTTCAAATGGTACATAGGGTCTGCCCACTGACACCTTGAACTTAGCCCAGTGAGATGAGGCCGACCCTATGTACCATTTGAAACAGGACAGTACTGGTGTTTTCTGTCCTGTTAAAAATGGGATGTCTGGTCAGCCTAGTAATTTGTCCAAGGCCCTATAGCCAGCAAGTAAACAGAGCTGGGGACCCAACCTAAGCATCTCGATGTCAGAGCTCCCTATAGAGTGCCAGGCGCGTGCGCGTTTTGGAGGTAGGATTAAGTGGTGCCGGCTGGAAGGGCTGGAAGAGCTGGAGGGTCCTCCAAGCACAGGAGTCAGTGAGGGCTGAAGCCTCAGACACGCCCTCCCCAGCTCTCTGTACCCCATTTACAGCGCTGAGTCAGGAAGAGTTGACCCAGTTTCTGGGAACCTTGCAAAGATGTCTGAGAAGAGATTTATTTCCCAGTCACTTCTGTCATGGGGGTGGTATGGCACACTTTTATGGCTTTCATAAGGCATAGACACTACGACGTCAGGCTGGGCTTGGGCTCTGTGCAGAAGAGCCTGAGGGAGAGGAATGACAGCAGTTGGCTAGTCACACATGGTGCTCAGATGGCCGCTAGTTGAAGCAGGTATCACCACACCCAGTATCACTTTACCCCATCGCAGGCCAGAAAAAGTGGCCGTCTCTTATGTAACAGGTAGGGGACTCAGACTCATATTCCTTACATGAATCTTGAAAAATCCCAAGATCTCTCCCCTTGACTTTAGAATCCCAAATGTGAGAGCTGGGAGGGTCTTTGAAGATAGTCTAATGTCATCCTCTGAGCTTTAAGGAGGAGAAATGGCGTGCTGAAGGTCACACGTGGGGTGTGGGGGCAGAGTCAGGTCAGGCCCACCACTGGGACCGGGAATCATGTCTTGGTAGCTGGCTCACCTGGTTTGTTTTCCAGACCATGTTTCACTCATTTGTAACAAATATTTATTGAGATTTCCAGGCGCCTGGATCTGTCCTCATGGAGCCTATATTCTAGTGAGGAAACAGGCATAACAATCACACGCAAAACAAAGATCAAGAAAACAGACTCATTAAATATGCACTAGAAAAGAGAGGGAATAACTAACTGCAGGGACTTGCCTTAGACAGGGTGCTTTTGATTCTGGCTAACTTTGGCCATGAACTTCATCCAAAACAGACATGTCAGCCATCCCTCACACCTGGGAAGTGTGCCCTTGTGGGACACTCAGCTTCAGACCTAGGCCCTGTTCCCCTGCAGCACATGGAAGGGATGGGCCGAGGACACGTCAGCTAACGCATACGAGGGCCGTCCGGAAAGTATCCAGCCACGCAATAAGGAAAACAGAGGCAGTGATGGCTGGATTGTTTTTCCGGACAGCCCTGGTACTTTTTCCACGTATGGGAGGCCGCCGTCTCGGAGGCATGGCTGCCTGGCTTCGAGCCCAGGGGCACAGGGGCTCTTTTTGTCCTGACAGAAGCCCCAGACGCTAACGCACCAAAGCATGGGCACACCCTCAGCAAGGGAGGGCACTGGTTAAGCTCAGAATCCCCCGGGCTGGCAAGCAGGGCATGAGCGAGCAAGGCGAAATGATGAGATTAGCAGAGCTTGGCGGGGACACCCTTTATCTCTGTTATGGGACATTTGTAGAGACCCCGTAGCCTGCACTGACTTGCTCACTCGCCCACCCTGTAAATCATACACACTCATTACTTTATTCAATTCTTCATTCTTATAAGAATCCCCTCATGCATACATTCATATATGTCTTCCTTTTCATCAAATTTCTCAGTCACTTATTCATAATTCATACATTACTCAGTCTCCTATGTCTATTGACACATGTAAATTGTGTCACTGGGCTTCACTTGCTTCTTCACTCACACACTCAACTAACATTTCCTAAGCATTTCTCCATGCCAGGCTCAGCTGGGATTCACCATGGTGGGGTCAGGGGCAAGAATTACTCTATCCTTAAAGGGTCAGACAGTAAATATTTGTGGGAATTCAGTAAATCTTTGCTGAATGAAGGGATGACAGGCACGTGGTAGGCGTGCTGTGCTTATGAACAGGACCAGGAAGGTAGAGAGTCTTCTCTAATCACTGCTGGCTCAGGTCAAGGCCAAGGCCAAGGCCAAGGTGGCCGGGGAAAGGTACAAGAGCTGAGTTGGGCAGCTTGAGCTGAGCCCAGCGAGTGGGAATGACCTGTTTGCATTTCTGACTCTGCCCTCTCTGTCCCCAGAGCTGCCCCATCTGAAGGCGAAAGCACGCCTTCCCCAGCCCGAGTGCCTGGAAACAGACAGACTGGCGTCTGCAATGTTCTTTGCGTATGTAAGCAGGTTTAGCATGCCTCTGGCTGTGCAATCTCCCCCAGCCCTTGCTGGTCCTGGAGTGGGAATGGAAGAAGGCTGGACATCACACCTCCCAAAGCTTGTGCTTTGACATACAATGAACACTTTTTTCATATGGGGAAAAAATACTGGCCCGTTTCCTTAAAAATTTCTCTTTTCCTTTCGGAGAACCTTTAACGAAGGGTTGTGATGGGAGCCCATGCTTTGCTTTTCTATGGGAACAGTTTGTTGGGAACGTGCCTCTTTGGTGCCCTCTGTGAGTCCTCATGGAGAAACCTGACGGAGAAGACCTGGTTTCCTGCTCACGCTGAGAAAGCACACAGCATAGAATACAACCAGCCCCGGAGAATGACAGCCCGGATGACAGAGAGTCACTGCATCTTCGATCATGGGCCTGTACAAGGATGGCAAACATGGCACATGTGCCTCCATCTCCCACTCCCAGGCCCATGGCAGACATTGCTAATCACTCCCATCGGGCTTCCCACTGAGCCTGGTTGCTCCCCCAGAGTCACTCCTAAATGCTCGCTGTGAACAATCAAGTCAACACGTGAGAGCCCCACTCCCTCCTGGGTGGGGAAAGAGCATGGGTTTGGAAGACAGACCCAGGTTCTGAGTCTCAGTTCCTCCATCTAAAAGGGAAATAACATCTACTCACGTACTCACAGAGGCCGGATGTATGTGAGACGTCACCTGCTGCGTGGGCCATAAAACGGGCTCCTCTCCTTTCAGGCTGAGAAGAATGGAAAGTGGACCTGGTCCAACAATCTACTCAATATACAGATCCCTTGGGCTCCTCCAGCCAGGGACACACTAGCCTCTGCTTGCGCATTTCCAGTGGCGAGCCTGCCCATCCACCTTTGGAAAGTTCCACGTTTCTCCAAAGCCCGTATGTTCCCAGCACGTGTTTGGAAAGGGTCTGCTGTGGCTGTTCAGAAAGGACATTTAACTCGCATGGCCTCTCATTAGCTGCCAATTATTTTGCATTTACAATATGGCAGGCACGTCGGTGGTGCCCACTTGGGACCATTTTTGACCCTGTGGGGACATCTGACGATGTGTCGAGACAGTTTTTGGTACCACAGCTGAGTGGTGGGTACTACTGGCACCCAGTGGGCAGAGGCCAGAGAGGCTGGTACACACCTCACGATGCCCCCACAGCAAAGGACTGTCCTGGCCCCACACGTCAGCAGTGCTGAGGTGAAGAGGTCCTTCTGCATCTGCATACCTCATGCAATTCCCTCACAGTCCTCTGTGAAAGATGCTATTAGTTTTTTCACTTTAAGATGAGGAAGCTGAGGCCTTGCAAGTTTGAGGCACAGGGCCAAGGTCCCTGTGACATAAAGGAGGGTCCATGCCCCACACGTTTCTCCATACTACCTCCCTTGTCCTCAGATGCTGCCCTGTACACACTTCTTTTTCCTTTGCCCTTCTATTTTATTTTGCTTTGGCTTTTCCCTCTTGCTGAATCCTGAGAGAGGGGGAGAGGAGAGAGGAAACGGGGAGGAGGGGAAGGGGAGAGGGAGGGGGAGGGGAAGTGGAGGGTCTGTGGAGAGGGGAGAGATGCAGGCCCCCACGCCTTGGATATCAATTATCCCTGCCTGTGCCTCCCAGAGCCGAAGCATCTGCGCTAAAACGTCTGAGGTTCAGGCCGAGCGGCTCCCTCTTTCACCGGGGCAGGGCTGGGTCCCCAAGTGGCTCACCTGCCAGGATTAATTGGGCAGAAGGATGACGTAAAGCTTAACCTCTCGCTGGAGAAATGCTGAATCAAGGAGGCAAGCCGAGCAGCAGAGTTAATTACTGAGTCTGCTTGAGTTGCCGGGAACCAGAAAGGCTTTTCCCCAGAGGATCTCGGGGAGCCCGGGCAGGGTGGGGATCCCGGCACGGCAGGCGGTGCCGTGCACCGGGAGTTCTGGCGTGTTCTGGTACGACAATGGAATAAAGAGAACTGGCTGGCCGGTGCTGAGGAGATGGGCCTCGCCTCACCTCTGTTTTATCACCTGGCTGACTTCTGCTAGCCCTCAGGTCTCCATCTGACCCCTTCTTCCAGGCAAGCTCCCCTGCCTGACCTCCCAGATGAGGTGGGCCTTCCCTCACAGGCTCCACTCCCCAACCGTCAACCTCACAGCTCTTCGCATATTCATAATCTTATAATCAGGCGCTTATATACTTTGTTTAGTATCTGTCTTCCCTGCAAACCCAGAGGGTCCATGAGCATCAGGGACTTATCTGCCTTGTCCACTGTGTCTCCTGCACCTGGTACATGGGGGACACCCAGCAATTCTTTATTGGCTGCTTCCCTGAGGGACTGTGAGGGGCTTGGGCAGCCAGGACCCACTGTCCCAAGGGAGCGTGGGGCTCACACACGAAGCTGAAAGCGACATAGAGAACATGGTAGACAGACGACCCTGCCTTAGTCCCCACCCTGCTCTCCTGCTTTGTCCAAAGTCTTTTCTCCTGCAGTAGTCGCCTGGGGATTACTGACCCGGGCCCCCTCTAGATACAAGCCAAAAGTCATACTCTTTCTCTGCCTCCAGAATGGGCACTGCTGCTCAAGGAAGCAAAGGGGCTTTTGGGAGCCTCTGCACTCCTGGGCAAGCTCCAACAGCGCATCCTTCTGAAGTGTGTGGCTGGTGAACGTCATTCTTGGCCAGGCCTGTCTGCACATGAGAGCTCTGCCGCCGTGGGGATGGGGGGTAGTTACAGCTTCCTGACTTGACCCAAAATTAATAATAGAATAAACAGTTATGGAGCCTTTTACCACTGCCAAACCCTGGTCATTATCTCCTGTACATGCATTGCCTTGTTTTATCCTCATAGCAATTTTATGAGATTAAAAAAAAAAATCCTCATCAGTTCCATTTTACAGATGGAAAAACTGAGGCCCAGAGAGATTATGTAACTTGCCTCATGTCATACTGCTTAGTTCCATCCCAGAGTTGGCTGACCCCAAAGCCCATATTTTCTCACTATACTGCCTGGGCTGAGAAACACTTGGCTAAAACTCTTTGCCTCAGAGGACCCTACCTGATACTTGCTGGGGACCAGAAAGCTTTGCCGTGGCCAGAAAGGAAACAGTCCCCTGTTGTGAACATGTGCTTGGGCAGAAGGAGGAAACATGACGATGACCAGCATGAACTAAATGATAAGAACAGCTCTTCCTGGTGTTATCCATCCTCAGAGGGTGCTGCTAACTAGTTACACAACCTAATACTTGGCCAGGTCGATCTTGTCATTCCTCCTAGAGGACGCCTGGGACCTGAGAGGCAAAATCTCTCACTCAGGGCCTGCGGTTAATAGGTCTAACTGGTGACCTGGCAGAGGCACCAGGTGGTGCTGGCTCCCTCCTGCCTTGTGCTAGTAATTGCCACCGCACCTTGGGACTATGTGGCACAAGGGGGACACACTCAATGATAGGGATTCGGAGTTCTGTCTTATATCACAATAAATTAGCTAGTTATTCATTCATTCATTTGCTTATGGAAGACCTTGGGTCTGTTATATGGAAATACCTGCCAGTTTTCTTACACGTAAAATGAGACAAGATCACCTCCACAACTGCGAGTAGTTGTGAAAAACACATCTTAGGGACTCCAGATGGGAAAGGTCACCTAGATTTTGGGAGATGCTTGACTTGTTCGCCACCTTATGTCAGGGATACTCTTCAATCACGCTAATGATGGTGTATTCTGAAGGCTCTGCTTGGAGAAAAGCAGGTAACAGTCATGGCTACCGCTGACTGAGTTATGGTTAATCCTTGCAAAGGCCCCACAGGGGAGACCCTCCTCATTTTGCAGGCAAGGACCCAGGCTCCGTGAGCTACGGTACTTAGTTCAACGTCAGGTATTAGGTGGCAAAACCATGGCAAAAAGTGTTGCCTGACTCAAAGCCTTTTTATTTATACCAAGCTGCCTTTCTCTACAGGGAAAAAGAAGCAGCAAACCCCAACCCAACATCAGTTGCCATAGGCCCCTTTGGCATCTTAGTTTCTAACTACCTATGTGATGGGAGAGATCTCTCCGTGTATCTCATGAAATCCTTCATGTTCTGATTTGTGTCCCAGAGCAATCTTGGTTATTGGAAGTCTAACACCTAAAATGACAAAGAACCACCACAGTGAGCAGAGATGGTTTACACAGAAACACAAAACCAATCTATAAACACAAGTTTGGAATAATAAAGTCATCGTCCATCCCTGGGTGTGGGAACCAGCCCTCCGGAGGGGCAAGAAACACGTGGCTGAAGGGGCCCGGACACTAAGGCTAGTCTGAGGGCAGTGGTGAGAATATAAACAGGGAGACTGGCATGCACATGCAGGGGAAGATTAGCCCTGCTGGCAGTGGCCAGTGGAAAAAGAGGTAGCAGTTCAGTGATGATAAACATGCTAGGCGAGAAGGTGGTGAGAAATGAGTCCTGTCTCTGAGGTTTGGGAATGCCCAGGAGCAAACACTAGGGAGAAATGGAGTGAAACAGGGAGAGTGAGAAGATACCGTGGTGAGGCATGAACTTTGGGCTCCCTGGTATATGCTGAGGGCCTATGATATACAGCTTTGGAGATCATTACGAGAAAATTTAGGTAAAGCTCACAGTAGAGCCTTATACACAATCCGCTCTCAGAAAGTAGTAGTCAATATTATACAAGAATTGTAGGAGGATGCTAGATTTGGAATGTCATCATTTTTAACCTCAAACAAAATTTTGTAGATGGTATTTCAAATCACTAGGTAAAATACTGATGGGCAGCCTTATAATGAATGGAGAAGGCCCAGGACACCTGAATCTGAAACAATTTTAATGCAAAATGAGAGGCATCCTTTTATATCTAAAAGAATGAATTTGAACCCCTATCTCAGGACATATACAAAACTTAATTACAGGTGCATCATACATCTAAATGTGAGTGTTAGAACTATAAAACTTTTAGAAGTAAACAGAGGAGTAAGTCATTGAGAACTTGCATTAGGCAATAGTTTCTTAGATATGACACCAAAAGCACAAGCAATCAAAGAAAGAGTAGATAGATTGGACATCCTCATAATTAACAAGCTCTGTGCTTCAAAGGACACCACCAAGAAAATGAAAGGGCAATCCAGAATGAGAGAAAAATTGTGAAGTCATGTATCTGATAACAGACTTTTATCTATGTAAAGAACACTAACAACTCAATAAAAAGATAAATAACCCAATTAAGAGATGTAAAGAACACTAACAACTCAATGAGAAGATAAATTAAGAAATGGGCAAAGGACATGAACAGATTGTTCTCCAAATAAGACATGTCCAATAAGTACACGAATAGCTCCTTAAAATCATTAGCCATCAAGGAAATAAAAATCAAAACCACAATGATATACCACTCCCTATCCACTAGGATGTCTGTTATAAAAAATACAGATAATACCCGTGTTGGGGATGACGTGGAGAAATTGGAACCGTCATACACTGCTGATAGGAATGTAAAATGGTGCAATCACTTTGGAAAAGGGTTGGCAGTTCCTCAAACAGTTAAACACAGAGTTACCATATGATCTAGTAATTCTACTCCTAGGTATATACTCATATGAAAACACGTGTGCACAAGAAAGCTTGTATGCAAATGTTCACAGCAGCATTATTTATAATAACCAAAAAGGGAATTAACCCAGATGTCGGTGAACTGATGACATTCATACAGTGGAATGTTATTCAACCATAAAAAGGAAAGAAGTACTGAAACATGCCACAGCATCAGAAGACACTTAAAACAGTATGCTAAGTGAGAGAACACAGCCACAAAGGCCCAAATGTTGTATGAGCCCACCTACCTGAACCACACAGAATAAAGAACGAGAGCAAATAGTGTTCCCCGAAGGGGGAGGTGGGTAAAGAGAAATGGGGCGGCCTGGGGAGGTGACGGCTGAGAGGTTTCTCTTTGCAAGAACGAGGGTGTTTAAAATTGGCTGCGGTGGTGGATGTCCCACTCTATGAATATACTGAAAGCCACTGGACCGTACTCTTAAAAAAGCAGCACTTAGCCCTGGGTATGAGACTCTGGCCAAAACAGCCAAGCCGGAGGCCGGGGAAGCCTCTCCATCTATCAGTTGACAGAACGCACAGCGGAGAGAAGAATGTGGAAAACAGCACTGCAGAGACAAAACCGGCAAGATCCGGAGTGTGCAAGCTTCACCAAGGCCAAGGGCATGGCTTCTTCAGCGCATGCGTGGCAAAGGACAAGAAGCGTGTGTTTGGGGAGGGGGGGGACCTGAGAATAAAATCCATCTGAGACATATCAACCCAATGAAGGCGTTACCTCATTTGGATGCCACTTAAACAAACCAACTGTACAAAAAAAGAAGCCATTCTAAGGCAAGAACAGACATTTGAACACTGGCTATTTAATGATTTTAAGAAATTATTATCTGTTTTTTTTTATGTGTCATAATAACATCTGGGTTATGTTAAAGCCTAGGAAGAAAATACTGAAATCTTTAAAGAGATCCTTCCTGAACTGTGTATGGATGAAACAATGAGATACGTGGGTTTTGCGTTAAAATATCCCATCTGGGGAGCAGGTTCATGAGTGGCCCATGAGCGGGTAATTGAGACTAAGGAACGCATACATGAAAGTGCATTATATACCTTTCTTTCCATTTTTATACAGGATTGACATTTTTCATTATGAAAGGTTCAACAAAAATATACATGAAAGTGATTGAAGAAAAACCTAGCAACCGACTGTTAGGAAATTGATTGTTCACATTTAAAAAAATGACAGAGATAAAAATGATGCCTCCACTTGGCATCATTTGATTTTCCCAACAACCTCGAGAGGCAGGGCCTACTCCTGCTTTTGATGGGAACCGCAGCTCAGGGTAGTTACTGACTCGTCCGAAGTGCCACCACGAGGGCAGGGAAGAGGTGTCTGGGTCCTAGGCCGGCATGCTTTCTCCCGTACACACACGGCTTCTCTAGGGGGCTCATGACAGTTCTCTGCGCAGGGGATCTGGCAGAGCAGGGGGCGGCAGCGGCCCTCTGGTCCTCCCGTGTGTCCCTTCTTGCTTTCAGATGTCCTGCCCGTGAGCCTCTGCCAGGGCACTGACTGGTAATTTATGAGAACAGTTTAAGGGGCTGTCTCCACCCGGGGGGTGAACTCGAAATTTTAGCAAACCTATTTCAAGCACCTGTGAGTCTCCACAGAAGGCACTTTCAGGCAGATAATGGTGACACGGGGCAGGACATTTTTGAGGGGATAAGTGTCCCTTTAATGGAACCTCCCCAGTTTTCAACTCACAGCTGTTTGGAACTACTTCAGTCAGTTCAAGTGTGCTCTGATAACATCATTTATGAGTAGGGAATTTGTTGAATGAAAATTATAAAGATGAAAGAACTTTTTATTGGGAGACATCAATATACAAATATAAGAATAGGATACATTTATTTCCGTAACTTACCTTAGTAGGAGGATTAGCTAAGAATCTTAACTATAAATTAGACTGTGTCCAAAGGGAAAAAAAATGATCTTAATACTAAGTAAAAACCATCCCTTGTGGCACTCCTGAGCACCGTAGAGTAGGTGGGGAGGCGCGTATGAAAGATGCGGATAAAGGGACACCATGGGAGAGGATCTGGATGTAGAGTTGAAACTCTTTGAACTTGCATGAAGTGAAGACGGAAATTACTTCATTCAGAATATTTCAAATAGAAGACTGAGAGGAGAGCCAGCTTTACAGACCTCAGAATTCCCCAAGGTGCATGTGTGACAGCTTATTTCCCTAGGAGCCTAGGAAAGGTTCTGGGACTTGTCATCGCCATCTGGGGTGGGCTGGAGGAGGGCGGGTGGGCAGGACAGACTTGTTTTCCTTACACTGACTTCCATGACCTGCCTTTTCCTGGTTCATCAGAAGAGGAGAAAGGGCTTGGCAATTATTTAAGTAAGTCAGAGACTGCTACCTTTGTTTTTGATCCCTGAGGCAAAACATGTTATTAGAAACCTTTATTGGGGTTTTGGAAAGTCAACAGCAACATAAATGAATGAAAGACCATCCCTGCCCTTAAGAAGTTTTCAGTCTAGTGAGTAAGGTGGTAAGATATATACACAGCATGTACAGTGCAGAGAATGAGAGTATAAACCACAGGCTGTGGGCACAGCGGAGAGACACCGATTTCTGCAGGGAGGGGAGCCTCCTTGAAGCAATGGCATGCCTACAGGGCTCTGGGGTATGAATGCGATCGTGACAGGCCAAAGCATCAAAAGTTAACTCCCGGAGGAAGAGCATGTCTGTATTCCACAGCCCAGAATAATGCAGGCTCTATGCTGGGCACAAGGACGAAAAGCAAAGAGGTGGCCTAGTGTATTATACTCTCTGCTTAGGAAATGCTGCGTAGGTCACAGCACCTTTTGTGTGTGTGTGTGTGGTGGAGGGAGAACTTGGGGCACAACACTTTTGTGTACTTGTCAAAAAAAATTTGGAACGTGTGTGTAGAAAGGGAGTTTTGTTCTTATTTTTAATGCAAGGGGAGTATAGAGAGTGGAAAGTGTAGTGTGTGTGCGTGTGCGCATGTGTGTGCGTGCGTGTGAGCGTGTATGTGCGTGTTTGTGTGCATGTACACGTGTGTGTGCATGTGTGTGTGTGTGTGTGGGGGGGCAGAATTACATGAACAGCCAAGCCTCCAGGAGAACCAGACAGGGATATAAGAGATGAAGTGTGATAGGGGGGTGACTGCATTTTCCTCTTAGACCAGCGCAAAGGTCTTTGAGGAGCCCTTGACTTTCTCCTCCTCCTTGTCTTGTTAAAAAGGGATTAGAGTCCAATTAAGCCATTTAATCCCAAGGTAGAGATTCGTGTTTAAAAACAAGATTTACAGTTTAAAAAAAAGCCACATCAGTGCAAGTTGAGGTTCATCCTTTCAAGTTGCCACCTGCATGTCTTCAGCCGAATACCCAACAGGCAATGCTTCTTAATTACTTTGCCTCATAACTCCTGTCCTTCATCTTTTAAAGTACCCTTCAACCTAAATCGCCACATGCTCTTAGAAGTGCTTCTGCTTCTGGAGTGCCACAGACGCACCGTGGCTTATCTCCCTTGAGGTGGCAGCTCAGTGACGAGGCTCCATAATAACAGTATTAGGAGCCAACGCTTGCTGGGTGCTTAGTGTGTGTCAGGCCTTGTGCTAAGCACTCTACATACAGTGTCTTATGCTGTGCATGAAACACCCCTCGTGGATGTGTGACATACGTGGTCACATAGGGCTCTGTGCTTACAAGGGCCCCCCATTTGATTGAATGCTCTGCTGTTGCCATCTTGAAATTCTTAATCATTTCTGAGCAAAGCCCATGCATCTGCACTTTTCACTGGGCCCTGCCAAGCATGCATCCAGTCCCCAAAACACCCAACAACCCACTTTCTTTGTCCTCCCTGTCCTCCCTTTCTGCCTGATGCCTGATGTATTCCCAGAGGATAAAACGTGAGTCTCCAATTGTGATTCCAGAATGCTCTCTGGAAAACTGGTGCCATTATCTCTTTGAAAGAAAATTCTTGAAGGGACAGGAACCATGTCAGGGCTCTTAGCATCAGGGACAGCAAAATCTGAGAGAATGTGGTAGATCGTTAAACTCCTCTAAGCCTCACCTGCACAGGGAGGTAATAACCCGTCACTCAGGCTGTTTTAAGGATGAAGTGATATTGTGCATACACAGCTCTGACATAGTACCTCTGGTG
The DNA here is from genome assembly GCA_004026885.1 of Lyroderma lyra. NCBI lineage: Eukaryota > Metazoa > Chordata > Mammalia > Chiroptera > Megadermatidae > Lyroderma > Lyroderma lyra. The sequence continues at coordinate 136,364 of PVJL010004179.1, forward strand.
TTAGTTATTGTGTGTTATGGGTGCTCAGCAGGCACTTAACATCCTACATTGCTTGTGACATGGGGTGGACCACTTGCCCAACTCCAAGGTGGCCTTACCCATGGGTTTGTTCCTTACCTGTCCCACAGAGCTGGGGGGAGCGTCTGTTTTGTCCATGTGCTGGGTGATCACAGAAGGGTTGCTGGAGCTGATAAGCACTGGGGTGCTGATCTCTACCATGTGGCCCCCTGAGGGAGAATGGACCATCCTGTTGAGAGTGTTCAAGGCTGTCGTGATGGAGAACTGCCCGGGCCCCTTCCTCCTAGAGCCGGGGCCCCTTCGGAGAGTAGGCATGCTGGTCGCTTTGCCCCTGGAGGATGAGGACACCAGGGACAGGCTTTTTGTGTGAGATAGCTGACGGCCTTTGTTCTTCTCTAGGAGGTGTCTTGCAGTGAGGTTTGGCTGAGAAGACAAAAGGTCCAATGAGAAGTTAGTCTTCCCCGTCTAATGCGAGCTGCTAAGTCTTACCCAGGCTAGTCTGAAGCCAGCTGAGATGCCACCACCTCAGCCGTCTTTCCTCAGTCAGCTTCCATCTCTTATTACTATGTCCCAGTTACTTTGCTGTATCAGTAAACCTCACACATCTCTTGCAAAGCGGGATCTACTCGTTTCCTCTTTCTTCTAAGGACCAAAGGGGTCAGCGATAAGCCGTCATACTCTTCCCTCATGAGGAGCTTTCCTCCTCTATCCATTTCTCCCAGCCACATCCCAGACCTCTCCACCTGGAGGACTCCCCCCCCC